>JANVCC010000035.1:117684-154470 GCA_025345505.1 Todiramphus chloris collaris
TTTTTTTTTTTTTTTTTTTTTTTTTTTTTTTTTTTTTTTTTGAAAACTAGAAAATGTGGTGGTCACTTCATTTGTAAAGAGCAAGAGAGGGGGTTTTAGAGCTGAGGTTTTTTTCACTTGAAAACTCTCTTAAATTTTTGGGTTATTTATTCTCACTAAGTAAGAACATTAAATGATTCCTGCTAGATTAGGCTGTCATAATTCTCTCTCCCTACTTCATGAACAGAAGATGTTAATGGCATTAAATACTTGTTTGAAATTGTGAAGACATTCCAGTACTGATGGACAGGGGGAATATGTTTAAGGAGTACTGCCTTAAATTACTGATCATGAGGGCATAGTGTTTGTTTCTGGCTAACAGCAGTAGTTATCAATATGTGTCAATGGTAAATAAAACCCATTCACACAGTGACTGAGGACTGAATCTTGATTTCTGATGGATGTTGCTCAGTGAAAGGTTGTTTATAAAACTTTTCATTCACTGACTCCATATCCTGAGATGTAGACTCGTGTTATATTCTCTACCACTCTCCGTGCTTCTCTGATATTTAAGGTCCTTTCATAGGGGATCATAGGGGGTCAGCAAATCTGTCTAATACTGTTCTCCCTTTAACATTCAGATGTCATTGTTAGTACCTGGAGGCATAACTGATACCAATTCAGCAAGAGATGGAGATCAGAAGAAGAAAAAAATGTCAAGGCCTCTGGCCTTGCAGAACTTTAAAGGAAAGAGCAAGAACAGCAGCAGATGTTTTCGGTCTTATTTATACAGGGACTTGGGCACCAGCAATTCCTTAGTGCCTGCTGTATGCTACCTGTACCTCATGTTTTAATTTTTTCTGCAGATTAAAATATTTCACTCACTAAATCTTTTTCACCTGATAGAGAATATGTGAATGAAATGTAGTGGATTTTGATGTCCTGAAGGACAGACAATATAGCAACTGAAATTTTTAAAGGATGACACAGCAGGGCTTAGAGATAAAAAGGTGGCTTTGAGGCCTTCTGTTGCCTGTGTGTCTGGCATACACTACAGCTCCCTGTAGACTGCTTGAGACACTGAAGATTTTTTTTTTCATTCTGCATTCACATCTTCTCAGGAATCAATGGTAAATATAGGATCATGTAATAGTACATCTGCATTTAATTTGTATGAAAGGTGAAAGTTTCCAGAAGAAGAGACATTTTGTGGCATATTATACAGGAGTCAATTTTTGACAACGATTGTGAAGGTGTGAAATTATGTAAAGTATCTGTCAAAACCTCAGTATATTTGGCCACACCTGCAGGATAAAATACTGTCTTAATAATAAGAGATTTATGCTTGACTTAGTAAAGTCAAGGGGTCACCACAGAGCAAAATCAGAAGACTCCAGCTGCCCTCTTTAACCTTCAAAATAAAGGGTAAATCTAGGAAACATATTTCAGTTGAACCTTGGAAAGATCTTAACAATTGCTAAGTAATATCTTCATTTGCATCCTTCTCATTTGACTGGTTTTTACTTTTTTTTTTCCTCATTTAATCCACAAACAGATTAATGTAAAAAAAAAAATATACTGGAGTTGTAAGAATTAGAAAGATCAGCAGACAAAGAAAGCAGTTCCTCGGGGAAAGATGTTATTTATCCTGCTGTGCAGCACAGCAGGTGTGCTCTCAGGGGCAGAGAATATTCATGCTGAAAATTCAGTGGAAAAATCAATAGCGGTAGGAAGATCACGTTTTCATCATTTAATGATAAACTCACAAAAAAGTTTAGAGTTCTGACTAGCAGCACGATCCTAAGTGAGAATGGCAGACACCACTGGTAGGAACAGGATACTGTCTATTTAAAGCTTTGGTTTTTATTTTCTGCACTCTTATATGTAGAAGGTTTGCTCATATATCCATCAGGAAAGTATTATTCATGACTAAAGACCATGTGGTGAAATACAAACAGGATTATGATGAAGTAGATTCAGACTTTTAGCAATGAGTAAAGAGCACATGGGGAAAGTCCTCTTCTAATTGGGATGTGAGAGTTTCACCAACAATCAGACTGCAAGTTTTCTGTGGCTTTGTAGTATCGTACAAAAATAGTGAATCCTGCAAAAGAAAGGCTCTTTCAGGAGACTAAACCTTGAATCTCTGCATGACTTTGAATTAATAAGAAAAACTCTGACCAGACAAACTCCATGCAAACTTAGTAAAGAACTAAGAGGATCGTTTGAAGGAGCTGGGCCTGTTTAGTTTGAGGAAGAGGAGGCTGAGGGGAGACCTCATCACTCTACAACTATCTGAAAGGACAATGTAGAGAGGCTGGTGCTGGTCTCTTCTCTCAGGTAATTAGGGATAGAATCAGAGGGAACAGACTCAAACTGAAACAAGGTAGGTTTAGTCTAGACATTAGGAAAAAATTCTTCACTGAAAAGGTAGTGAAATATTGGAATGGGCTGCCCAGGGAGGTGGTTGAGTCACCATCCCTGGATGTGTTTAAACATCGCTTGGATGTGGTGTTGGGGGACATGATCTAGGGGTGAACTTGTAGAGTAGGGCTAATGGTTGGACACAATGATCCCAAGGGTCTTTTCCAACCTGAGTGATGCTGTGATTCTGTGAACTAGATCTCCGTGTACTGCCTTACTTTTGCTTGCATTGTTTTTTTTTTTGATCTAAAGGGAAATATGTACTTTTCAGCACACATACAGGAAGCATAGGAAGCATCTACAAAATAATTCAGAAAGAACTCTTAGTTTGTGAAAAATGAGCCTTTTTTATAGTTACTCTGCAGAAAAATATGCAAA
The DNA here is from genome assembly GCA_025345505.1 of Todiramphus chloris collaris. Lineage (NCBI taxonomy): Eukaryota > Metazoa > Chordata > Aves > Coraciiformes > Alcedinidae > Todiramphus > Todiramphus chloris. The sequence goes on from JANVCC010000035.1 coordinate 120,466, forward strand.
TCCCTTGATGTGAAGAAGTTATTGTAGTTGATCTATCATTATTTACTGAAGAGATTTACTAGGAAAGTGTAGTGTGCAGGGACGGACTCCGACAGCACAGCCAATATGGTTGTAATCAGAAGTCACTTTATTAAGTGCAACAGGCTATATTTATACACGAGACAATACTGCTCACGCACCCAGGTCACTTCTAATTGACCCCACCCTCAAACCCAGAGTCTGTCCACACACACTTCAAACACTTTTTATTGGTTGGCGATTCTCTTGGTTTTCCTCCTTCAGCACCCTGTTTTTCTCCTCTTGTCCTCCTGTTTTGCCAGGTGCTTCTGCTTTTCTCATCCTTAGTCTTATCTCCTCAAGGTTGGGGCAGTGTTGGCTGTTTTTCGGCCTTGCAGGCCTTAGCATAACTACTTCTAGCTAACAACTATTTCTGTCCTACTCTTAATCCTTACAGAAAAGAAGATTGCTAGAATTTCTGACATCTCTGATTTATCAGGCAGTCTGTAATACTTACAGGCATTAGTTTCATTTAACTGGGAAACTAGTAAAGTATTTTTTCTGAATTATTTAGGAGATTAATATTTTAGGTTTGTGAATACACAACTTTATTTTAAGGTGTGCTTTATAATCTCTTTTAATGAAAGTCCGCTCAAGAGTATGTATCAAAGTTATTATAAATAAGGTTATTTTAAAATTCTTACTATCACTTTATCATTCTGTTGGTTGTTGTTGTATGTTTACTTGAGTTTTTCATCTGAGGCTACAATTTGACTAAATGTCTAGACCATAAGAAATTAGAGAGTTCTGAAAGTGGTATTTAAAGAGACAGAATTTGAGAAAGAAAAATAAGCTTTTGAAAGATTGAACATAACCTTGAAAGACTTCTGACTCCTTTCCTAAACTGTCCCTTGAGAAAATGGGACAGAAAAAAAAAGGATTGTTTTAAGGATATAGGAATACAATACAAAGAACTTTTCCTCCACTTTCAGAAGGATGAATCAACTTGGCTCTTCACATCCCTCACTCAAGGACAACATGAGACTAAGGTCAATGCAGAAGCTGGAGTGAACATATTTGCCTCTGAATGAATGGAATTAAATTACTCCAGTGGCTGTAAGAAACAAACTGTATCAACTTCAGAAGTTTCTTCTGCTGTGCTGTTCCTCCACATTTGGGCAATTGCAAATCCCTGTCTTTCCTGTTTTTCCAAACTGTCTACTACATGAACTTCTGATGTGTCAGTTATAATAAAAACAATGTAGACCCTACAGGACACATCAAGGCAACAAGTACCAAGACATAGACAACAGAATCAGCATGGTAGCATGGTTCAATATCACTTTATTAGTTCTGGATTAGTACAAGATATGTAATACACAAACTGGCACTTTCAAAGCCACTTTGGTGTTTATTCACTATGTTTCCTATAACCTCAGTTCTCAGGAGACTGACCAGCTTCAGGGCAGGTCCAGTCCTTTCTACATCAAGCCTGTCCTGCTGTACTTAAGAGAGCTGACACGAACACTGAAAAAACTCAACAGATATTTTTCAGAGCAAGTTAAGGTTCTCCCAGGATAATTAAAGGGAAACTGCTGTGCTGGCATAATATATAATGATATCACAGATATGTCAATATTTCATGTCTAAGAATGTATTTCAATATAGCCTCTGCCTCCCTCCCCCTTGATTCAGTATAAAATGAATGACAACACAAACTGCAGTTAGGGATATATCATTGTGATGAGAGGTACAGGTGGAGAGAAGATAATGTGAAATAACCTGGAAATTTTTGTTTGCTTTCTGAATCTTAGCTAAAAACCAAAACAAAATAAAACAAAATTCAAATAAACACCCTCCCACCAAACCACAAAAAACACCACAAAACATTTTCCTAGAACAATTTATGATGGTGTGCTGGGTTTACCCTGGCACAGCACCAGGTGACTACCACGCCCTTCTCTCACTCCACCCAACCCCCATCAGCACGGCACGCAGGGAGAGAATAAGATGAAAAGAAAAGAGACGTGGGTTAGGATAGATAAAGATGTTATTCTCTACTTCCTGTCCTCAGGTGATGTCAGGCCAAGTCCAGGAAGCAGGGCTCCAGAACACATATAGCAGTTGCTCGGAGGACAAAGCCAAATGCCCCCCCATCCTCCTCCTGCCCTCTCCCTTTATAGTTGAGCTGACATCATACGGTATGGAATATTCTACTAGTCAGCTCAGGTCGGCTGTGTTCCCTCCCCCATCTTGCCCCCCCAGCCTCTGGTGCCATGTAAGCACTGGCAGTCATAACACTGCAGTTATCAACACCCTCCAGCTCCCAGTACTGCAGTATGTGGGCTATATGGGGAAAAACAGCTCAATCAGGCCCACTACAGATAGTATTATTGTAATTTTCCACACAAGTTGAAATTCCTTTGAACTTCAGTGTAAAATATGTCTATCATCTTAGTTTCTAATATTTCTCAAAAAGACGCCTTCATAAGCAAATTATAAGAGGCTCAATATCTGTTTGAAGGGATGTTATGTTGCATATGACTTTGAAAATGGTGGTAAGTATTCATTAGCAGCAATAATATTCCAGGATAGCCCATCATGCATTTCAAAATCTTGGCTTTCTTCTCTGATATGATATGTGCCCTATTTAAATTAATGACATTCTCCAGGAATAGACAAGTTTCACAGACAAGGTAAATCAACATAGATCCAATGAAGTCCATAGACCAAAGCTAGACAAGAACACAAAGTAGTTGAGGTAATCTTAATTCTGATTTAATTTTTAAATCATTAATTTACAACCTTTTTCATCCACTTTCCTTTTTTAATAAATACAAACTAATGAATGGTGCCATACTTCTATGGTAACATACTATCTTATTCACAACTAAACCAGGAAACTGTGAATGAATCATACAGAACTCCATCAGATAGTCTTCTATTTCTGTTAGTTCCTATTGAATCAAGTGCTGTGCTAGAAACAGATTCTACTTGTCTTATTTTTGTCCCCTGCTTGTATCATCATCTTTCCTTTCCCTGTCATACCTCTTCTTATATCTTATATCCTTTATCCAGTGGTATCTGAGAGAAAGAAAAAGACGTTTTTTTCCATTTTTTTTCTTCAGAGCTGGAACTAAGAAAAATAAGGTGATAGTGATGCAGAGATTCAAAGGATCTAAAAAGTGGAGGAGGCAAAAATGATGACAAAATAAGAAACTACCTTTTCTTCCTTAATCCTGAATGGCCCCCCAATAAAAGGTCATAGTGTTACTTGTTGAAGAAGAAGAAGAAACAAGAAGCAGAAAAGAACATAGAAAGGGATGATGGGAGATGGCTATAGCCTGGAGAAGCAGGAGAAATGAGACCAAGTCATATGAAAAAGCAAAGAGTAGTAGGTGTTTATCTGAGGCTAAATAAAATTCCAAGATGTACACATTAGAATCTGTTATTCATCCATCATGATAGATTTAACCAATTCCTCCTAAAGTATTGAGAATTACTTTGACAATCTATGAGTCATGCAATGACCTAAAATCTTAAAGGATTTCAAGTATTATTTTCTTCATCTTTAAGAAAAGTATGCGGTACTTTTGAATAAGTTGTGAAAATAAACAGATGACTATGGAGGTAAAATAACATTGAATAAGTTTTTGAGACCTTCCAGTATAAGTAGGCATTCAGAAACACAAGATCCTGTGATTGGATAAAGTCTATTTTGAAGAAAGCCAGCCTTCAGGCTGCCATGACTGTAAAGACCCTGAAATTTGAGCCAGCAGTGCATTCATGCAGCTCAGAAGGCCAACCACATCCTAGGATGCATCAAAAGGAGTGTGGCCAACAGATCGAGAAAGGTGATTCTTCCCCTTTGGTCTGCTCTTGCGAGACCCCACCTCAAATACTGCATCCAGTTCTGGTGTCCCCACCATAAGAGGGACATAAGTCTGTTGGAACAAGTCCAGTGGAGGGCCACAAAGATGATCCAGGGGCTGGAGCACCTCTGCTACAAGGATAGCCTGAGGGAGCTGAGATTGTTCAGCCTGGAGAAGAGAAGACTTCGGGGAGACCTTATAACTGCCTTCCAATATCTGAAGGAAACCTACAGGAAGGCTGGAGAGGCACTCTTCACAAGAGTGTCTGGCAATAGGATGAAGGGAAATGGTTTTAAACCGAGGGAAAGTAAGTTTAGATTGGATCTTAGGAAAAAGTTCTTCAGTACAAGGATGGTGAGACTCTGGAATAGATTGCTCAAAGGGATTGTGGATGCCCCCTCCCTTAAGGTGTTCAAGGCCAGGCTGGATAAGGCCTTGAACAACCTAGTCTAGTTGAGAGGTGTCCCTGCCCATGACAGAGAGGTTGGATTAGATGATCTCTAAGGTCCCTTCTGCCTAAGCTATTCTATGAAATTCAAAAGGGACTTACTATGCAATTGCCCTACTACTTTTAACATACAGAAAAAGAAAACAAGGTCACACAGATAAAGAATTATCATGAGAGAAGATGTAATAATAACACAATAGAAAAGTAGGTGAGAAGTGTTCATGAAATAGTTGCACATAAATGGTTGAATACAGTCAGCAAGAAGTAACTGCAGAGTTTACAAGGAAGCCTGAAACCAGACACAGGTGCATCAACAAACAGAAGAAACAGTACTACACATGTGAAATAGATAGTGTAAGGATATTAGAAAGATGGTAGGCTAGTCACTAACAGTAGAACTCAATTATTAAAAGTTAAAAAGACAAGAAACTGTATTAAATTTTCAAGGAGGAATGCTCAAAAAGCAGAATGGAATGAATGCATAATAATAGCAAAATAGGCCTGGATCAAAACAATTTTTATAAAGGTAAAAAAATGGTAATAGTCATAGCAAAGTTGGTTTTTTTTGTTTGGTGTTTGGGTTTTTTTTTAACATGTTATTACCAACATTACCCACCCATTAGTCTCAGTTTTGGTAAGAATTAACAGAGACTTACTGGTTGAAGAAAACATGGGTTTAGGCAGCAGTCACTTTTTTTTTTTTTTTCATGCTCAAGAGACTTTGTATAAAATATGAAAATGTGATATGCCTGCCAATCTTAATAAAAATGCATTATACTGCCTGTAGTGAGTTATAATTTTAAAATCATGTTTTATTCAGCTATTGCTATTTTCCCTTTTAACCTGAAAATAAGCATTTCAGATTATCTGATTCTACACTGAAAATTCATCATGTGAATGTCACCGCTTTCTTTACCTTCTCTAGTGCCTTCATAATGGTTAGCTATTGCCAGCATAACTTCATAGTTTTTCCAATTACTTAGAAAAATGTGCTGCTGTTACAATTTCTAACTATATATCAGTTTTTGGTTCTTAAACTGAACCAATTTTTATGACACACCTTTTTATTATCATTTCTTAAACCTTTCTGAAGTAAACTTAGATTTTAAGACAGGATTCCTACCTTTAAAAACAAGAACACTTCCAATACTCAGATTCAGAGCTTTAGATTTAATGCACTTATTTGTTGCTGAAAGGTTGAGAGGGTCAGGAATGAAAATACATGTACTGTGCTAATGTTAGCAGCTTTAGTTCTGCATCTGTTGGCTTCTACATATTTCAGATGAACTCTGAAAAATTTATCATTCTAAAGTGGTCCCAAGGTTACATTTTTCTTTTGCATTTTGGTATGTATCTTCAGTGACAGTTACCTGGTATCCTTTACAGCAGATTCTTTTTCACTGTGATTGTCATGCTGTACGTAAGGATTGCATTAGGATTTGAGAAAAGGCTGTTGTATGTATCCTTTATGACAACTCTCACCTCAGCTAATGTATACTTTGATTCTATAAATCCAGGTGTGATATGAACCAAGACATAGGGAGTTATACTTTTGTTTAAGATCATAGGAAAAAGCCTGACAACTGTCTCAAGAGATCAGTTCATCTTCTAATCCCAAAGACTGCAAGGATATACAGAGGGCTCCGTGCACAGAAATATATAATCAAAATTCTGCGTACCACACTCTTAATATACATTCATAACAGACTCTGTAATGCAAAATTATACTTCTTACTTATGCTTTTACTGTCTTATCAAAATGTGTAAGATAAACCTTTTAAGAGGAAAGATTAATATGTTAAGTGAAACAGCTTTTTGTGTAATTTAAAAAACTTAGTTTCTCTGGTCTACAGCTCTTTTTCACTACTGTTGATTACATTTTACATGAAGGAATTATGGTGTTCTAGCAACCTTACACTATCTCATTGTAAAGATAAATACTTTAAGTGTGGGGATGATTCTGAGACACTGTTTTGGTTCTCTTTTTATGGTATTGGATAACACAATTTAAAATATGGGAAGACTTCTTCTGATGTTTATACCTATTATTCAATAATTACACCAGAAAAATCATATCAAGGATAATTAGATGGGTATTGCAATGCAAGATGGATTTTATTTTAAATTTTTTCCCTTAACTAACTTACAAATGCAAGTGGTTCAATAGTAATGACAGTATTGCAGTGACCAGTCATAAGGAAAAATAATAATTGGAACAAGTAACAGCTATAAAGGGAATATGGTCGCATGCAACCATATCAGCATTCAAGGTAATGTATGAGCATTGAAGGTAACATTCAACATCTCTTATTTATCCAAAACTTTTTTTAATAGGTATGAATTAACAGAACATTAACAATAGTCATATTAAAGACTACGTGATGGCTTATTACACACTTGTATCATTTATAAAAAGAAATACAGCTTCATAAAAATAAATCTTTTGTATCATGTTTGCTGAACATTATAAAACTCACTATTACACAAAGCCTACTGCTCAGACACATTCAAGGGTCTACAATAGTCTTGCCATGAAAATATTCCAGAAAAACTGTTTCCTAATTTCAGTAAGGAGCTGACCCTCTACGGCTGTTAGCAGTTTTGTGTGAAATGGTGGCAAAGAGAGTGAGCTGCAGCAGTCTGAACAAGTATCAAGTCTTCATTCCACTGTACCTTTTGGTGTGGAAATTTACAGTCATCTCTAATTTTAAAAATGATCATCTTGCTTTCCTACTTTTTATTGTTGTTAGCTTTGTGCTCCTTCCAAAAGGGGCATAAGAGAGAGAGAGAGAGAAAATAAGGTGAGATCATGGGAAAAGAGGGACCTGTTTTATTTATCATACAAATGCACATATGTCTGTCTGTCTTTGTACTGACATATTGCTTTTATTCCTGGAATTTAGAAAATGCTGTGGAGACGGGATGGCGTAACTTTTTAAACTAGCAGAATTTCCAGAAATGGTTAATAAGTTTCCCTTAGTACTAAAGCACATTAAGACTGATTGATAATTGCAAGATATTCTATTTTAAAACAAAGTGGAAAAAAATTATACTGCCAATAAAATTTCCTCTGTGTGAAGACTGCTACAGGCTCAGATACTAAAAGTGGAATAAATATGAGATATCTCTTCTGGACTGTATAACATATTTAAATAGATTGCATTAAAACAAAATTAATCCAAATATTCATTATCAGCTACTAATACTTGCATAAGCACAAACACAGCCTACATCATGACGTTCTTACACCAAGCAAATTTCACAGGTCATTTGCCAAGATGAGAGATTAGATTAAATTCTGTGTTTCATGCCTTAATTGTATCTGTATGTAGTTTCTCACTGAAATCTATCAGAGGAAATTTAAGTACTGCAGGTTAGGTTTGAAAGGCAACTTTATTATTCAAAATGCTTAAAATGAATGCTGTTCACAATGACTTGGTATCCATGGGCACAAAAACCCTCAAAGTTATCTGGAAAATGGAAGATTATATCTAGGAATTTTTTTCCTATGTGTTATTTGTTCATAGGAAGCTAAAGATGTATCACAGAATCACAGAATGTTAGGGGTTGGAAGAGACCTCCTAAGATCATCGAGTCCAACCCCCTTGCCAGAGCAGGACAAAACTATAGCAGATCATGCAGAAATGCATCCAGACAGGTCTTGAAAGTCTGCAGAGAAGGAGACTCCACAACCTCTCTAGGGAGTCTATTCCAATGCTCTACAACACTTACAGTAAAGAAGTTCTTCCTCATGTTGAGGTGGAACTTCCTGTACTCTAGCTTGGATCCATTGCTGCTTGTCCTAAAAATGAAACTCGATACACTGTTCTCTGTGTATCACAGAGGTCACATGCATAACTGATTGATGTACACAGTTACTTCAGGAACTCGGCAATATTAAGGAGTATTAATTGGTCACTGCCAGTATCAAAGTAATATCTTTTCTAAATTGATAATGCACTTTGATGGATTTCAGAATTTAACATTTTGAGATGAAGAACAAAGAAATATACATATTGAGCATGGAAAGTTATAGGTCTGCAAATTTTGGAAGATGTGAGCTGATTATGAAGTTAATGGTAATTATGCCAATGGTTGGATAAAATCCCCAGAAAAGTTAGATGGGTGAACAGTGGCAACAATTTGTACTTCCTAAAATTTTTATTGCCTAAGATTCCTCAAAAATTCATGCTCATGAATGATTGGAAATAAATGCATACTACAGGAATGCTTTCAACTTCAATTTTAAAGGAAATAATATTGAAGTTTATAATAGGCAACGTTTTCCCATTCTCCATGACTCCTTCCTTACATAAATAAGGTAGCACAAAGATCATACCAAATTCATAGGATGTTGAGAATATTTGCAATGTATCTATTTTGCACAGTATGCAAAATACTGATCCTTACCATTTTCAACACAACAGAAGGAATCTCAACAGCAAACATAGTAAATTGTGTAAATTCTTTTTTTTTTTTTTCTCCATTGCAAACCATAATTTTGATTTTCAAACATAAAATAAAACTACATTAGTGTTAAAATACCTCTCTGGTTCTGCCTTTGGCCGACCAAAGGGGAAGAAAAAGCAAATTAAGCTACCTTTGCATTTCTCAGTGTTGTAAGCTGAATTATGGAAAGAATTTCAGCCATAAGTAGAATACAAATCATTTATTTTTATAACATCACACCTCCATGTCATCACAAAGCACTTTACATAGCGTCAGCCACAAACTGCAATGTACATTAACTTTTAAAGATAAAATTTAAGTCAAAAAACAGGTTCAATGCATATGTAAAAATTAGAAAGATAATTTTGTGGCCATCACTTGTTTATACAGGACCTTGTGCTTAAAAATAAGTTCTTTCTTAGCAATGACTGGGAGTTGAATTTGTATGGAATAGTAATAATTATTTTAGGAACTTAAATGAAAAAAAAAAAAGAGAGAGAGACTTAGTGAAGGGTGGAATAGCAAAAGATCTACTCTTACATACGTGCATAGGTTTGCAAGATATTAGCAAATGTGCTGTGACACTGAGACTCATTTTTGTATGAAAATACAACAGCCTAAAATAATTGAGCTCTTAGACAAAAAGAGATTAGTCTGGTTTTTTTTTCCATTGTTGAATCTTTCCTGCAATGCATGAGGACAAGATGAAAATAAGCAAGCAGGACTGTATCCTTCTAGGACAAACTCCAATGTGCTTGCTTAACAGAGCACAAGGAACTGCATCTTTTTTGAAAAGGAAGACAAAAAAAAAAGGAAGAAAAGAGGGAAAAAAAAGAGAGAGAGAGGGGATTCTAAGTAGCTTCAGAGCCATGATTTAAAAAACAATGGATAATAAAACCCCAAACCAAACAAAATCACAACCCCCCACCCCCACCCCCCCCCAAAAAAAAAAAACCAAACCAAAAAACAACGAGACAAAAACCAACAAAAAAAACCCCAAACAAACAAACAGAGAAACCCAACAAAACAACTCTGGTGGAAATAACTGTGCCAGAATCTGGGTAAACAGAATCACGAATTCACATAGTAGTAGGGATTGGAAGGGATATCTGAAGATCATCTGTCTAATCCCCTGCTAAAGCAGGTTCACCTAGATCAGGTTGATCTAGATGGTGTTTTGTTTCAATGTTTCAAATATTTCCACAGAAGACTCCACATTCTCTGTCAGCAGTCTGTTCCAGTGCTCTGTTGCTCTCAAAGTAAAATTTTTTCCTTATGTTCAGATGGATCTTCCTGTGTTCTAGGTTATGCCCATTGCTCCTTGTGCTGTCACTGGGCACCCCTGAGGAGAGTCTGGCCCCATCTGCTTGACACCCATCCTTTAGATATTTGTAAGCATTGATAAGATCCCTTCTCCATCTTCTCTTTGTCTGGTTAAACAGCCCCAGGTCTCTCAGCCTTTCCTCATAAGGCAGATGTTCCAGTCCCCTAATTATCTTTATAGCCCCCGTTAGACTCTTTCCAGTAGTTCTTTTTCAACTTTAACTGACACAATACTCCAATAGTCCAGATGTGGCCTCACTAGGGCAAAAAGAGGGGGAGGAGAACCTCCCTCAATCTGCTGGACACACTTTTTAATGCACCCCAGACCATTGGCCTTCCTGGACAAAAGAGCGCACTAATGGTTCATGGTTAACTTGTCCAGAAGGACTCCAAGGTCCTTCCTTACAGAGATGCTTTCCAGCAGGCCAATCCCTAATCTGTAGTAACACATGTGGTTATTCACCTCCAGATGCAAGGCCCTACACTTGCCCTTGTTGAACTTAATTAGGTTCCCCTCCACCCAAATCTCCAGAATGTTCAGGTCTTGCTGCATGGCAGCACAGCCTTCTGGTGTGTCAGCCACTCCTCCCCTCCCAGTTTTGTATCATCAGCAAACTTGCTGAGAGTACACTCCATCCCTTCCATCTGGGTCATTGATGGAGAAGTTGAACAAGACTGGACCCAGTACTGATCTCTGAAGAACTCCACTCGCTAAAGACCTCAACTAGACCCAATACGGCTGATCATAAACCTCTGTCATTCAGCCTGTTCTCACTCTGACGTACTGTCCACTCATCTAACCTATGCTTCCTGAGTATCCCTATGAAGATGTTATGGGAAACAGTGACAAAAATCTTGCTTAGAGAACATTTACTGCTCTCCCCTAATATACCCAGGTAGTCACAGCATCATAGAAGATTAGTCAAGTATGATTTCCCCTTGGTGAATCCATGCTGACTGCTTTTTCTCCATGTGCTTAGAGACAACCTCCACAATGAGATGCCCTACCTCCTTACCAGGGATGAAGGTAAGGCTGACCAGACTATAATTTCCTGGGTCCTGCTTCTTGCCCTTTATGAAGACTGGATTTAACATTGGCTTTCCTCCAGTCCTCAGGCATCCCTCCTTTTCTCCATGATCTTTCAAGAATGATGGCAATAAATTCAGCCAGCTCCCTTAGCATTCATGGGTGGATCCCACTGGGGCCCAAGGATTTATGAGTAGCCAGTTTGCCTAAATAATCTTTAAACTAATCCACTTTGATGAAGGGACAGTCTTCCTTTCTCTATACTTTCTGTCTTACCTCCAAGGACTGGGATTTCTGAGGATCTGTCTCAGCAGTAAAGACTGAAGCAAAGGCAGCATTCAATAGCTCCACCTTCTCTGTATCCTCTGTTACCAGGACACACATCTTACTAAGCAGCAGGCCTACATTTTCCCTAGTCTTCCTTTTTCTACTGATGCATTTGAAGAAGCCCTTCTTGTCTTTTACACCCTTTGCCAGACGTAATTCCAAGAGCACCTTACCCTTCTTTATTGCATCCCTACATATTCTGGCAACATTTCTATATTTCTCTGAAGTGTCCAGTCCCTTTTTCCACATATCGTAAACTTCATTATTCTATTTCAGTTTTTCCAAACATGCTAAATGACAAAGGAAGAAATACTTTCAACTGTAAACTATGACAGATTCATATTTGCCAAAGGAATAAATGTGTATGTAGTATTATTTTAAATATTTTTGTTCACATAATTATATAAAGATTAGTAAGGGACTGGAGTATCTCTCACACAAGGAGAGGCTGAGACCTGGGACTGTTTAGCCCAAAGAAGAGAAGGGGAATCTTATCAATGTATACAAATGCCTAATGGGGGCAGTACAGAAGCAGAGCCAGACTTCTCAGTAATGTCCCTGTGAAAGGATGGGAGACAGTGGGCACAAAATGAAATATAGGAAATTTAATTAAAAAAAAATAAAATCTGATTTTCTCTAATGATAATTGAACACTGGAACAGGTGGCCTAGGCTGCTTGTGAAGTCTCCATCCTTGGAGCTTTTAGAAAACCTGATTTCATGTGGCCCTGAACAACCTGCCTTTGAGCAGGCTGACCTTGATCTAAGAAGGCTGTGGTAGAAAATCTCCCTTCTATTCATTCTGTGACACATTTTATATTGCTGTGGATGAATAGTCATTTTAAAGAAGAAATTTTCTGGCAGAAAAATATAGAATTGACTAGTCTCCATTTCTCATACTTGCCAGTTAGATGAGTTGCTTGCATTCTTTTTTTTTTTTTTTTCTTGCTTGAAACTGGCCCTTCCCTGTCAGGGATTGCAATGACAATTAATTTATCTGACATGTCTTTTGATTTATTCTGTAAGTAAGCATACACAAAATATTGTATTCTCTGCACAATAAACTTTGTGTCTCTCTGGGGAGCTGTTGCATAGCTAAAACAATATGAGCTAAGCTAGCTGAGGACCTCTGACTATCAGAAAAAAAAGTGCTGTAATGGACATCTTAATTCTCTGAAAGGCAAAATCCTCCTAGGAACAAACTATTCAACAAAATTACAGCTTCATACACATATGAAAAAAAGTCAGAGGTCCTTCCAATAAAGATGTTTATCATTTCTAGCATTTTGACTGGAAGAAAGGAGTGGTTTTCCTGACAAAGTGTGCTAAACTATGATCAAAGCTAGAGACTGACTAACAGGAATAGCAAACAATAAACACTATACATGAACTATGATGTAAGAATGCTTTTTTAAAGATCTGAAATTGACTTAATTTTCAATGTTCAAGCACTCATATTTTATTACTATTCAGACTTAATTTAAGAACACATTCTTATTCAGGAAGCATTTATAAGCATCTGAATAAATTTGGACTTAACACAGCAGAAAAATAACCTATAAGAGAAAAAGAGGATAAACAACTAGTGTAGAAGAGGAAAATGTAATATTCAGATGAAAGAAATGCTTCTGTTTGACACAGACTAAGAGAGAGGGAAAATAAAGGTTCTAGATATCCTGGAGACAAACTTAATTTAGATGTCCTTAGCAGACCTACATGCAAGTAATCATTGCTGTCTTTTGTTGCTTGTTTTAAAAAAACAAAAACAAACCCAAACATTTTTGCTCTCCCTCATGCTTCAATAGTTGTGGGAAAATACTGTACTGAGGAAGGCCTGTCATTTTAGGGATTGGTGCCTGACTCTCATCCAGCATACGGTACTTACAAGTGAACCCTTTTACACTCACATGCCAAAGAGCATACCACTGCTAAGACCACTTTATTGAGTTTACTGAGGGATGCTGTATCAAGGAGAACTTTACATGCACTCAGACACACACACACATATATGCATGCATGTATGCAGTATTAATGAGTACTCCCCATCCCCCAGTTCCCGATGAAAAAACACAGTCACGTGCAATGAATGCAACACTCCAGCCCATTTGACTTCTGTGTAGCAGTTTGGCATCACTACAGATGTCTTTCCCCTGAGCTCACTTCTTCTACAGGGTTTCAGATGACCACAGAAATACACCCCTCCTGGTCTCTACCATCAAGAGCCTCTATAGTGAGATGTCACTACAGGCCCACAGTGATATCATGGCATAACTTTCCAGCAGGTAATTTTTCTCCCATTATTGAGACTTTAAGCTAAGCTCCTCTCTTTAGCACTTAGACTACCTATAAAGAGAGGATAATGTCTCTTGTCTGTTACTTTGTTGTGTCAGCTGTAACTATGTGTTTTATAAAACTGTATGCACCCACACATACAGTACTTTATAAAGTGTATATTAAAGGGAAACAAAAATTTCAGACAACTCAACCATAAATATGAATAGCCATTTAACTTGCTTAGTGATAGGGACCTTCCCTCTTCCACCTCAAAGGACCTGACTTCTATATTATGCTTGTAGTGCTTTTTGTATTAAAATATAAGCTTTTGCAGAAATGAACTGTATCATCTTGTGTATTATAAAAAAGGCATGGGTTTTTGCATCCTATGCTTCTACCTTCAGACACTAACAAAACAAAAATTTAATTTAAGCTTTAGTCTGAAAAGGTCCCAGATATCCCACTGCTTGGAAGGCTACTAAATATTTATTAACAATGAGCTTCCAACATCCTGTTAGGTGTTTCAAAGGAAAAAAAAAAATTCTGCTCACTGTTTCAGAACCTACATTAGTGTAATAAGATATCTAAGAGGCAGCTGAGTAGAAGCCATCATTAACCTGCAACAAGTGATTCAAACACTACTATACCTAATATTCTGCACTGGCCAACTGTTTTCCTAATCAGCAACTGAAATTTGCTGCCAGAGGCAATTGTTCCCAGCTGTGTAACAGCTTTCTAGGAATAAGATACAGACAAAACTAACTTTGTATTCAGAAACTAACTTCAGCCAACTAAATCCTCTATAGAATTTTCACTGGATATCCAATTCCTACTAAAATAAATAAATCTAAAAGAGACACTGAGGTGTAACCGTCATTAGGATGGTACAAATGTGACATCAAGAGCAGCACTAGTAAATAATCACTTCTACCTCCATAGTTATAACACTACTGCATTTTCCTTCAAATTTAAAAGCAAAGAAAATGAAATATAGGAGAAATATTAATTTATTGCTTACTCTTGTTAATGCCTCCTGTCAGATATTCAGCAGATTGAGAATTTTGTGCAGCAAACGTATTTAGTATGTGAATGAGCAGATTCTTAGCAGTTTTTTTTCTCAAGCCTGTAGCATATTATGCAAACTCGTATTATGCAAGCACATAATGAAATGTTTTCAGCATTATATTCACATTTGAACAAGTACAATATTGTCATTCTCTTCAGTGGTAACTCAGCTGACCCTTGCTAGTGTAACATCTATTATGCAGATCCCAATTATTTTTCTGTAGACCAGATTATGCTTTTATTTCAAACAATAGTGATAAAACATTAGCTTTCACATGTGAAAATCCTTTATTAATCAACCCTATTTTTTAATAATTCATTTGCTACTTACATAAGTATTTACAGACTAAAAAGCAATGTTTTTGTAGCTGGTATTATTTCACCTTTTGTGAAGAACCATTCCCCTGAGTCATGCAATACAAATTCTGATACGCATGAATGCAACAATTTAAAAAATGATGTAGCAACAAAAGTAATTAATGCTCTATGCACTATTTTAATTGTTAGGGTGACAAAATGTAACCTGTGAAAGGAAAAAAAATTATATAAGCAGATTTTAACAAGCAACTGTGAGCCAAAGTTATTTTACTCATTTGCATAACAGTTTGCATTACTCAAGCAGCACTAGAAAAGATTTACCCATAAAACCAGACATTATAAAGATAGGAGTAACGAAGAAAATGTATGTATTTAGAGGAGACTGAAAAATAGATGATGTATATAGACTCAGATATAAGAAGGCTTATTCCTCTAGAAGAAACTGATTGAAACGGAGATGAGTGACTAGTACAGTACTGTAGATGTAATTATTGTGTGATCAATGCACATTAGAGTTTGTAAAGACACAAATAGTCCCAGCAATATTTAGGTAATCGAAAGACAGCATTTGAAATCAACTAAAAGGCAACAGTCTACTAAACCTTCTGTAGGTGCAAAATAAATGTACTTTCTTAAGCAGAAAGACTGAAAAATATTATCAGGAAAGGAAAAAAACCACAAAACATAGTTGCACTGAATTAGCATTCAGTTATTACGAAAACCAAGACACATGAATGATCTCAAAAGGAATTGAATGGTCACAAATGCAGAATCAATATTCAGGCTAACAGATAAAGGTCTACTTTCAGGTGTGCTAAGAAATGTAGAAAAAACAAACCTAAACTCCCAAATGGTGCTATCCCTCCCCCTTTACACAATATCTTCTACATTGCTTTCATCAATCACACAGATGTTAGCAGGTGGATAGATGTTAATATTGTCAGACTGAGGGCTCCAATCTCCAAAAAAATGGTGTGACAACACCAGCCAGCAGGTCAAGAGAGGTGATTATTTCCCTCTACTCCATTCTTGCGAGACCCCACCTAGAGTACAGTACCCACCTCTGGAGGGCTCACCACACGAAGGACATGGACCTGTTGAAGCAAGTCCAGAGGAGTGCCACAAAAATTATCAGAGGGCCGGAACACCTCTACTGTGAAGACAGGCTGAGAGAGTAAGCATTGTTAAGTCTGGAGAAGACTGTAGGGAGATGTTACTGAGGCCTTTCAGTACTTATAAGAAATATGGGGACAGTCTTTTTAGCAAGGCATGTTGCAACAGGACACAGAGTAATGGTTTCAAACTAAAAGAGGACAGATTCAGACTAGATGCAAGGAAGAAATTTTTTACAATGAGGGTGGTGAAACACTGGAGCATGTTGCCCAGCGAGGTGGTAGATGCCCTATGCCTAGAAGCATCCCAGGTCATATCAGATGGGACTCTGAGAAACCTGATCCAGAGGTTTAACCAGTTATTGACAGCTTCAGTTTCATGACCTTCTTATTATTAATACTTTAATGACATAATACTTCATTTACTCCTTTACTGTGCATTGAATTAAATTTCTTTTTCTACCTCTAATTTTCCTTTGTGTAACATATGCACACATTGGTTTTGAGGAGAAAATAGGTACTCTGTTTAATTTATTAAGTGACAGTAATGCAACATTCATGCAAATTCTGCAATCATAGCTTCTTGCAGGTAGGAATAAATTAATCTCCCTGACAATCACAACCTATTATTATTGTTACTGACAACATTAAGAATGGCTGGTAGAGCCACAAAATTCTGATTTTTACATGAGATCCTCTTTTGTAATAACAAAGATTATTTTATGATTATGGGTAGCGTTGAGAATCAAGTGCAGCTTAATATCTAACAATTATTTTTTCCTGGTTAAAAATATCTAGATGACCATCAGAATGTCCCTTCCAACCCAAGGCATTCCATGATGTTATAATCTATTTTTATTTAACTGTGGTTTTTATTCCATGTGTAGGCATGGTCTAATTTCACAGTTATTAGTATGTTTTATGATCTGCCACATATAAATTTACAGGTGAGGAAAAATGACAACAGACTGGACCATCTAAGGCTTATGTGTAAGCACATAGTGTCATATTATATTTTTTTTGTAAGTGAAAGTGTTCTTACACAATGATCACGCTGTGAATGATTTCAGCAGAAGAAAAAGAGCTGTTATGTTGGTATAACTCCACTGCAGTGTGCAATGATTTGAAACGTTTAAAGATGCAACTGGGAAACTGCATTTGAATTTATTTGAAGTACAGCCCAATATAGCCTTCAGGCTGAAGAATATCAGAAGTATTATACAGCCAACAGATACAACAAATTTTAACATTTAACTACCTACTGAATCCTTACTCTATACTTTTCATTCATTACTGTGTTGCAAAAAGATCTGCTAATATACATTAAGAGCAATTATATAAAACCATGGCAACTGGGAGATAATGTTGACATCCACTTAATTGTGTCACTGCCTTAACACTGCCTTAAATACAGTCTGATTCAGCTTTTATTTGCACTATCTAATGCCTATTTCACCCCACCATGACTTTGTTTCAAGATTATCTTTTCAGAAGCTGAATAAATAGATGCAATCAACTTCACTACACTGTGAAGGGGAAAAGAAAGCAGTTCCACATTCCCACTACTCCAGAAACCACACATTCTTAAAATTCATGGTGGTCTATATTTGACAGGAAGATTGAAGTTATATATTGTAGTGACTGCTGGCAGATATTCGACCACTTAAGTTCTCAACAGGAAACTATATAGAGATATATAATGTAAACTATATATATATAAACACACACACATTTATGCAGCCAAGAATACATGGACAGTGATATGCAGGAATAACCTTCCTACTGCACCTCCCCTGCCCCCCAGTAGCTGACTAGACCAGTCCAGTTACAGTCTCAAGTAATTCAGCATAGCTCAGGTCTATGCTAACACTTTACCAAATAGGCTAACCATAATGTTGAGCTGTATTCCAGGGTAAGTTTGCCTCCTGTGGAAAATGCTGCTTTTCAATTAAGAGGCTTCAGTGTTCACTGTAACAAACACTAGAGCCTGCACATGAATAAGCCCTGTGTTTTGTTTTTTCCCCTTCCTTGACTATTTCATTACTTTCTGATAGGGAAATTAAATACCTTCAGCTGAAGAAATGACAAAAAAAAATGATAACTAACCTCTAACTATCTAGTAACATCACAATTAAGCACTCTGCTGAGATGTAAAATACTTTAATCAAAATACAACCCAATATGGTGGAGACATTAACCGAGTCCCCACTGAGCACCCTGTCAGCTCTGCAGATGTGGTTTATGACAGGAGTGGACTCTTTTTGTAAGGCATTAAGATGGCTGTGAGCAGACCTGCAAGATCCTACCCTGGAAGTCTAATCTGTGAGTCCCATTGTCACTGAAATGCAACACAGACAAATAGAAGCTTTACTATAGGCATTGTTGTTCACCCTGAGCAGCAGAAATGTAAGCATTTCAGAGCTTGGCTGGGTGTTTTGATGCTGTAAATTCCAATTACTTTCTCTGGTGTATTACAGTGCATCCTCTTAGAGAAGCTGCAGTAACATTTTCTCACACGGTACACTATAATGTGCTGGGCATCACCCTCCTCCCCATACAGTAGGGTGACTCAGTGTGCTCTCTGTGATTCAAAGACTCACCAAATAATGTACCACCATAGAATATCATTTAATTTGGCAAGTTATGTACCTGAAAGTCTATACTGTGTGGTAAAGTTCAATAGATAATCTTATGCTTAACATTGCCGTTAGCTTTGATGTTATTTCTCCATTTTGGGGAAAAAGATTCATTCTGTATCTCAAGAGGATATTCAAGCAGGGGTCTATATGCAAGATCTGTTCATCAGGTAAAAGTCTTCTGCTAGAAAATTCAAACCAGCTTCTGTTCAGTCTGCATCAAACAGATTTATCAAGTCTATTATTTGGAACTGCTGAACTTACATCCTTTAAATAAAATAAGAGCATGACAGTAGTTAATCACTTAGATTATACAGAAAATACCTGATGATTTATTAATAACATTCCAGATATTTTTCCATATATGTTGTCAGAGTTTGACAGCATTTGGCTACATAATGGAGAACTGTATCAACATAAAAAAAAGTAAGAAGAACGTTGATTAGCTGAGAGGCTTTTTTATTTAACCACTAGTCCTTTACTCCTGACAAGAACACATCTTTTTTGGAGGCTAGGGAAAAAAAAAAACAAAAAAACCCCAAAAACCACCATCGCTGCAAGGAAATCTGTTCATTGTTATCAGGACCCTGTGATGTTCTGCTGCTGCAAGTTTTTGTTTATCTGCTTTGGTCCTCTTTTATATAGCTGCTTTTGTGTTTTGGTTCATTATTCTTTTCCTTAGTCTTCCCTTCCCTTCCCCTCCCCCCCCATGAGAACTTTTTACAAATCTGCTGCTCTCTTTCATATAGATTACAGAAAGAGTCAGAACAGAAGCTTCTATAGGTGACCTACTTATGCTTTGTTTCATTTAATCTAATATTAGTTGCTAACAAATATATATTTTTTTTTGCTTTGCAAAGAAACAACAGCTCTAACAACAAACTCTTCCAAGTCTAAATTGCCTATTGAATACAGCCCAGGAGAGGCGAGTAATTGCACAGCCTTGTGTTTCACAAAATGCCTAGTTTTAGACAGTGATAAAGAACACTACATACTACCTGAAGACTGAGAAAAGCAAGGTAGAGTCAAAGGAAAAAAATATTATTTCAAACTTTTATTGAAATTCTACATACCTCCCAAACAAGATCACAATGAAAAGTGACCACAAAGAAGATAATCAATGATATAATTTCTACATGTCCTTAGGTAGTTTTTACACATTCACATTTAGGCTGAATTAAATACCCAGAAACACATGCAGTCATGTCATAGTTTAACCACTGTCAGCAGCTAAACACCACATAGCCACTTACCTCAACCCTATCCTGCCACCTTCTGTGGGATAGGAAGGAGATTCAGGAGAAAGAAAAGAAAAAAAAAAAAAAGTGAGACCATGGGGGCTGAGATAAGGACAGTTTAATAAAACAACACAAAGAAAAAAAGAAAACAATAGTGCTAATGATAGTACTAATGAAATTATGTACAAAACAAGTACTAGAAGTCAGGAAGACTCTACCTGCTCCAAAGGCACCAGCTTTCCCTGCTTCAGCTACCAAAGCTAAATACAGAAGAAGTTGAAAACAGATAGCCTCAGCCTGAGCCAGACATGACTCACTATGGTATCAGCTATCCTAGTGGCTGGTTTGGTTTTTATCCCAGTTGTGCCCCCTCCCAGAGGAAGCCCCTCTCAACTCCTTGGGCCAGCAGCTGTTTGTGATAATTAGCACCAATTGAACCCAGGACAAGTCACAATCACCTTATAGGTTTAAACATCTGATACATAAGAACTCTTTGAAAGACATAACCCCCCAACTTTGTTATTTGTTATGACCAATGCATGTGCAGGCTGATGTTACTGTAGAAAATATTAAGAATTTAGAGGGGGCAGTATTTAAAATAGTAAGATTTTTTAAAAATATTTGGTTTGCTTCTATAAGACTCTAATGCTCCTAGTCTCTTCATAAGCAACTTCATATTGAATGTGTCTCTTGACATCAACATGCCTACAATTACTGCATACTAGGACTGACAATTTGACTAGTTAATATTAATGCAGTGAAGAAAGCATTAATATAGTAATTAATGGTCTTTAAGGAAAGGTATTAGACCATTAATCTCTTTAATAATTCACTTTAATACACCCTATGCTCATCAGTAGCTAGAACTAATTGTCCCATGTTAACAGGTCTTACTGAAAGCCATGTATTTGAGTGAGGGAAAGCCTTTCTAACAGTCCAGTTCTTATTTATGTATTTTCAAGCATTTAATAATTTAATTTCCTGTGTTTCAGAGGTGTTTCAAAATCACCATGCACACATTTCATTGCAAAGTGTTTGCAAGATATCTTTTCACAGAACGCAAGAGATGTCAGTTTGAAATGCTAGACTCAAAAGTTGTATTTTAACAAGGTTTAAGGCCAAATTTATCAAGTGAAAGTTTCAGTACTTTATTTTTGCGTTGCTGTCTTAATCTTTTGTCAGACCAATGACACAGATATTATAGTATTCTAACAAATCTTCTGATAGTCTTTTTTAATACATATCTCATTCAAAGTGTAAGTCTTGTTTTCTATGAATTTCATTTTTCAGAAAGAACAAGGAATGCTTAAGACAATATAGGATTATGAAGATGCAAGTTAAAAAAGGGAAAAAACTTCCATGAAAGACAATTTCAATATCATCTGGTTTTGAAGCTCTTTGAGACTAGAGAAGTTAAGCAGTACTGGCAATCAGACTGTCTTAAAAGTGACCAAATGAAAACCTTGAATAAAACAGAGTGAGAAAACAGACTGTGTAGAAGCAGATGCAGGTCCTAAATAAAGAGTTAATAGAACTTTCTGCTATGTTGCATTTGTATATCTAAACAACAGACCGGATTTATATTCTAAATAGACGTAAAAAGTTATATAGACTCATCATAAAAGAACAGTATTTCCAGGACAGTGTTATAACTGTGTGTGCTTCTTGTGAGAGGGAACTTGTGACAACACTAGGAACTGGTTTATGATTTTTGTACTTTAGGTTGCCTGCTTGAAGTTAATAATTACTTTCAAGAAATCCATTTAGGACATAGTTCTTGTTAAGAAGCTCCATGCACAATTCTACAACAAAGACTAGATTTTAATAGCAGAACTCCTTCTAGTATCTCTTCATGTTGGGAAGAAACCCAACCAACACATATTTCTTGTCCATGACTCTGAAGTACTTTCTAATGAAGTCTCTCTGACATATGATATATAGGACAAGAAGTAACCCTATTCCATAATAGAATCTAGCTTTAAAAATATTATTCTCTGGGCAGGAAAATGCATAGCTATGCCTAAGACATGGAAGCCCACTGTGTAGGCTTCTTGCCCAGAACTATCCCAAGAGGCTGCAGCTGGCTTCTGCCATCCTTTCCGACAGTGACCTTTCATATCTTTCATTCCTTAACAGAGTGCTTATGAATTTAGGATGTTCTTGTTAACTATTAAAAGAGAAACTAGTTTGTTTATGTTTTAGTCCTAGGTGTGACTGTATTGGCTTTGCATGGTTTTGTTAGCAGGGCGGCTACAGGGGTGGCTTCTGTGAGAAGCCTCTCCTACATCTGATAGAACCAATGCCAGCCAGCTCCAGGTAGGACCTGTCAGTGGTGGTGGTAGGGTCTCTACGATAATGTGAAAGAACAGGAAAAAGTCATCAATTGCAGTCGGAGAGAAGAGGGAGAACATGTGAAAGAAACAATTCTGCAGACACCAATGTTAGTGATGAAGGAGGGGGAGACAATGCTCCAAATGCCGGAGCAGAGGTTCCCCTGCAGCTCATGGTGAAGATCACAGTGAGGCAGGCCATCTCCCTGCAGTCCATCGAGGTTAACGGTGGAGGAGATATCCACCTGCAGCCTGTGGAGGACCCCAGGCTGGAGCATGTGGATGCACCCGAGGAAAGCTGTGACCCTGTGGGAAGCTCCTGGAAGAACCTATGGACCTGTACAGAGAGAAGCCCACACTTGAGTGGGTTTGATGGCAGGACTTGTGACCCTGTGGGGAATCTACACTGGAGCAGTCTGTTCCTGAAGGACTGCACTCCATCCGCCCTGTGCTGCTAAGAGGGAGGAAGTAAAGAAAATTGGGAGTGAACTTAATCCCAGGAAGAAGAGAGGGACTGGGGGGAATTTTTTTTTAAGATTTGTTATTATTTTTTGTTATCCTACTCTGATTAAGTGGCATTAAGTTAAACTAATTTTCCCAAGACAAGTCTGTTTTGCCCATGGCAGCAATTGTTGAGGGATCTCTCTTTGTCCTTATCTCAACTCATGAGCCTTTTGTTATATTTTCTCTCCTCTGTCCAGCGGAGGATGGGAGTGATAGATCAGTTTTGGTGGGTTCCTGGCATCAAGTCAGGGTCAAGCCATGATAGTGAGTCTCAGAATTTGTCCACATTATTATATAAAATCCTAGGTGTTAATTGTAAATTGTGTGCAATTAAAAAAGAGCTGGTGGTCAAACTTAAATTACTCTGATTCCTGTGCCAGGCCACTAAATCATCTGGATTTGTAATGTACAGGATAGGTGCAATTTCTTTGCTGCAGTGTGGGTTTTCTTCCCTTTTATTGAACAATAACATCTGAAAAAAATATTTTTGTATCTGACAAATATTCCATTTCATGATTTCTGCACACACAAACCTAAATTCCCAGGGGACTCCATGAAAGCTTATTTCCATTAACTTATACACACAGTGGCTAAATGTAATTTTTTAGTATTTAAAATGATACTGATATACTGAAATAAAACTGACATGAGAGACAGCCTTCTGTTGATAATTTTTTTGTTTTTTCTAATACTTCAATGCCTATGATGGTGTTCCATTCCTAGAGCTACTGATGTGCATTTGAATACTTCAGGAGAAATATTTTATGTTAGATCATTTTCAAAAGCATTGCTGAATAGGTGCTCTTTCTCCCCTCAGAGATTGCTGGAAACAGTATTCAATTGTCCTACATATATTTGTGTGAAATATAGATGATCTTGTGTTTTATTTATAGAAGTGTCATCCTCATCCACATAAAAGAAAACCAAACAATCCCATTATTGCAGGTGAAAACTATGTACTAGAATACCAGAAAAACAGACAAAATACAGTGCACTTTAAACAGAACAAAAGGGAAATACAAAAATGAAACACAATAAAGAAGTGAAATACTACATAGGGCATGTAGGACACAAATGGAGATGAAACTGGTTCAGTTGATTCCTAATGTGGTAACCTGCAAACTAAAAAAATGTTAATGAAGAAAGACCTGTGACAACTTCAGAGATAACTTCTTGAAATGAGGTAAATATCTGAAAAAAAAAAGTCAATATTACAAACTCAGCACAAACCGCTTTGTAGCTTGAAAAAGATGTGTTAGTCACTGACTGACAGAAGACAACAAGGTTTGCTGTGATTAACGTGTCCTATCCTCGGTGCCGAAATCCTGGGAGACATCAAGGGTCCATTGTCAAATTCAGACTCCCATAGAGAAGAAGGCAAAATGGCGTTTTATTAAAGGCTACAGGCACTTATATACTAGTAACAGAGTCAGCCATTCAAGGGTGGTATCCTACCTGGTTCCTACGTTTCCGTTACAGCATGTGATCTTCCGCATCGCCACATCCCCATACTACCACAATTCCCCCCCTCTCCATGCCAATGAAGATACAATATTAAGTGCATTGGTGATAATAGTCAGTCATGTGAGCTAACAAGACATACTGTGCCTCTACTGTGTCTAAGTGAGACTTAATTAATGCCACTAGTTTGTTTAAAGACAAAAGTTAAAAGTAGCAGCAAGATAAGAAGAGGACCAGCAAGAGTGGATAACAAAGTGGTTAGCCAGGATGATTGGAATCCCCCAGTGTCCCATTTGGCATCGGCAGTGACACAATGTGGACCTTTCCAGCGATTCAGTACAGTTGGGCCCATCAAACGGCATACCATGATGTTGAAGGAGGGAGCACCTGGAGTCACTATAGACTGGAGTGTTCACGATTCTTAAAGTTGTATCGGCGTCCAGTTGTACGAGCGATCACCGTTGACCAAGGACACCAAACCCTGTAGCAGTATTAAAAGGCTTCGGATCCTTCCTTTTCCCTGTAAATGAATCTAAAGGCATGCATTATCATTGTGGTTAAAGTCAGGTTGATACATCTCACAGGGACCTGCCTAACTTCTGGTTCCACTATTCCCCCTTTTTGTTTAAAGACAAAAAAGAGATCGTTAGTAATCTTCTATGGGTAGCCTTGCAGAAAGGAGAACAAACGCAGCATAAGGGATATGCTTGGTAATGGCCAGTTACCAGACAGGGCCCAAATCAGATGCTGCTTTAAAGTGGGCAGAGTCTCCAGCGATACCATGGGAGATATATCTAGCAAACACATTCTACATCACAATTCTATCAGGTACTAATCTTAAATAGAAATTTACATCGATTATTAATTCTAAAATAGCCTTAAGGGCTTTAACTTTCTGACTCCATAACAAAGAAACTTAAAGTTCAGTCTCTGCTTATGGAAGGACCATCCCAGTCTTTGCCTGTAGACAGACCTGACAGTCAATGTCCTGGTCATCACCAGAAGGATCATTCAGTTGAAGATCAGCATTCTGGTCGTCATCTGGAGGGCCTGCATTCTGGTCTATATTTGGAGGTTGCCTGTTCTGACCCTGGTGCCGCAGGTCAGGGCAAACACATCTTGCAAGTAGCCACCATACTTCTGGTTCATCAGGATGAGATACAGCTGCGTATCCTCAACCAAGAACAACCAGTGACCATCCAGGTGACCATATATCTGTTCCTGGAAAACGTACTAACACCTTTGGTTTTACCTCAGTTGTGGGAAGATTATAGTGTTTTTTCATGGGCGTACAGTCTATTCCATGTCTATCAAATTGTTTCCAGAGATATAGCGCCTTCATGAAGACAACATCCTGCTGATCTAAAGGGACATGTGATTTCTTTTCTATGATGCGATTAAAAGATTCTTTCAATGTACGGTGAGCACGCTCTATAATTGCCTGACCTGTCGCATTATAGGGGATACCGTGTGTGATGATAATATTCCAATGATGTGTCCAGTCTTTTACAGATTGGGACACAATATTTAGTCCGTTGTCTGTTTTGATGCTATCGGGCTTTCCCAGCCACGCCATAGCTGTCTGCCAAGGCATTATTGTCTCTTTCGCACGGGCTCTCCTTTTAGCTGTAACAACTAAGACGCCACTATAGGTATCAATAGTTACAAACAGATTACAATTTGGCTTAAAAGCTTCATAGATTGTAACATCTGTCTGCCAAATCACTGAGGGAGCCAATCCCCGTGGGTTGACTCCCATTTGCGATAACGGTGAGGTTTGACAGTGTGGTCACATTGCTACGATTTCTCAAGCTTGTGAAAATGATATCCCTGCAGTTTTTGCTAAGCTCTTTGCTCCCATAGGCAACTCTTCATTCAATATTCAGGCTTGCTGTAAAGTCCACACACCCTTTGCTGCTAAGTCTGCCTTGTCATTCCCTTCTTTATAGATACTGGGGTAGCCTATATGACTGTTCATGTGCATTATTGCGCATGCCTGTGTTCGATTCTGTAGTGCTGCATCTAGCATTACTGCAGTCTTGGAATATGGTATTCCTGATGTTGACATTGATAAAATTAATTTATATACATAATAAGGATCTGTTGCTGTATTCACGATGAGGTTTCTGTTCTGTCGAAATGCCATCTCTACAGCTTTTGCTTCTAAACACTGCAATGATCTACTTTTGTCAGTATATGTACGTTTCTTCCACTCCCTTTCCTCCTGCCATACCACCACCGCTGTTGATGTTAGAGAAGATGCATCGGTAAAATATGTGGGGCCATCATTTGGCTTGTCACTTACACACTGTGCAAGATCCATGTTAAATGTACTTAATTGCTGTACCCATTCGATACATTCTAAACATTGAACCTGTCCAGGATAATCTGCTAATGCAATTTGCAGGGCTGATGAAAGGTTTAAGGCTTTTTCAAAACTATTTCATGTACATTTCATTACAATGACAATAGTCTCTCTTCCCAAGGTAGCTTGCGCAGTTAAACAGGCCTTAGTGATCATGTCTGCCAGCATAGTTGGCCAGCTGACAAATGCCTTTTTTCCTGATGTCATAAACCATGTCAAAGCTGTAAATCTTTGACGTCCCTCCCGGGCTACCTTTTAACCCAGGCACCCAATCATACCCTGTTTGGTGCTTCCCATAAGAGCTAGGACATCTAATTTCAAATTAATGTGGGCTACATGGCTACCAACCATAAGTTGTAGTATGTTCTCAAGGCAGAGTCATATGTCTGAAGTGAGTGTGATTGTGTCCTGTGGGTACTTGTTTCCCTGTAGTAATGTATACAACGGTTGCATCATGTGCTGTGTGATTGGGATAAAATTCCTGATCCATTGTATACTACCTACTATTTGCTGAATATCATGAATTGTTCGATGACAAATATCTGTGTGTTCCAAGGACTTGTTGAAGGTATTATATGCCCAGCTGATAATTCTCTTTGTATTAGTTCATTGGCTGCTTGTAACTTGTCTTGTGTCAAGGGCCACTGTTCAACCCACACTGTCTCATTTGTCAGCCATATCATTTTGATAGGAGTCATTTGCTGCAAATTGACAGGGGCCCCCATTACAAATTTGTTATTTTCAAATTGACCTGGGCACAAAAGTCTCTTCCTAAAAGAGGTCTACCCTCTGCTAGGACAACTGGTTTCACTGAGGCTTCTATGGGTGAACCATGAACATCATACATTTTGAGGGTAATGAAGTCCATTGAGATTGTCGCTTGCTGTTCCCCTCCTATTCCATACATCGCTGGGCCTGGTTGTCGTGGCCATTCCTTAGGCCAAATCTGTGTTGTAATTATTGTGACGTCCGCTCCTGTGTCTAGCAGTGCATCATAACGTAATGTCATTGTCTTACCTCCTGCGTCTCGTGTTGCATACACGGTCAATAGCGGGCGCTGAAACAACGGAATGGTCAGAAGTGCAGCGAGTCCCCTGTCAGGCGCAGAGCTGGATCTTGCATATCCTAATCCTTGATTGCCGTCTGCTCTGCTCGCAGTCCCCCTTGCCGTTCCTGTAACATAGCTGTTGATTGCTGGACCCCCTGGGGACGTACTAATTGTGTTAATTGTGGACAAGGCACTGGACAACGAGGTCCCCCGCCCCAGTAAAAGAGAGCCCGCCAGGCATTTCCCGATGGCCTAGATGATCGGCAATCATGGGCAAAGTGACACGATTTACCGCAGCGCCAACACAGTTGAGGATATGGATACATATGCTTAATGTGACCAGGTTGTCTATACTGATAACGCTCCTGTGTGGTTGCAACTTGTACCATTGGGGTTGGTGTTCCTGATGGACCTGCTTTCTCCTGCAGTGCAACTGTTCATAGTAAACGAGGCAATGGCATCGATGTTGACAGAGTCTGTAAAATACTTTGTGCAATCGGGTTAGCATTACTACGCAAAGCCTCTAGCAATACTGCATCGTGAGTAGCTGATGGCAAATTAGAACTAGCTATCGCCCTCTGAAGCCTGTCTGCAAAATCTAAAAATGGTTCACTTAGCTTCTGTTTAATGGTCATCCATGGTTCCTTTGCGCGCTCATATTGACTCACCGCAAGAAATGCGGTTCTCGCAGCTTGTGTCGTTGCTTGCAGTATTCTGCCACGCAAGCGTGTTTGAGCCTGCTGTGTCGCAAAGGCACCTGTGCCCATTAATTCGTCAAAAGTTACTCCATGTAATTCATGACGACGATCTGCTTCTGCTTCTTGGAGTCTCTGTCTAATAAGTGTAGCCCAATGTTCTAAAAACAATGTTAATATTGAGGGTGACATCACTGCCTTAGCCAAGGTCCATACATCTTCCGGAATGACTGGTGTTGCTAATGCCATATCAATTAATAATCAGGTCTCAGGATGTGAAAGCCCATTATTTTGAACTGATTTAAACAATGAAGTAACTACTTTGTGATCTAACAGCACCCATTCATTGTCTCCCTGTTGGTTTACTATAACTGGGAAAGCTGTGAGGGGAGACAAACGAATGCCCTCCAGTTTACCCTTCTCTGCTATTAAAGACCAATCTGTTCCCGTTGTTTTCTTTCTATCTTTATTGGTATCTGTGTTTTCTGTGCTTTGTTCTACAGGTAGCTGCGATAATGGAAGTACCCTTTTCTGCTGTTGCACCATATCCTGCATTTGCTGAACTGCTGCTTGCATTTGTTCCATAAGGTCTATCATGGTATCTGAATTTACCACAGATTCCTCCTGCAGCTAAACTCTCTCTCCTCCAGCTTCCTCCCTTATGTTCATTAGAGCTCTCCCTTTGCTGGTTCGATAAACTCTACCCTTGTCTTTGTTTATCAGTGTTGAGTGTGTTTTTGATCTTGCTCCTCCCTGTGTGATAATGCGTCTAGGCAACCAGTCTGCATCGGATAGTACGTCTCTGTCTGCGTCATCACGCCCCTATGATTCTTCTTCCTCTTCTGAGGTAGAAGAGGAAGTTGCCACATCTGAATAGCTCGGCGGCTGTTCTGACCGGTGCCATGTTTGGGTGTTGTCCCCTGCTTTGTTTATTTTGCACAATCTGTCTCCTTGCTCCTCTCATAACCCTACCGACCGCTTTTTATGTCTTTCTTGCTCCTTTTCTGACCCTGCCAGATGTTTTTTATGCTCTCCATCCCACACATCACTCTTCTCCACCCTATCCCACCCTGGCTGCTCAGGCTCCTCAACCATAAATTTCTGCACTAAATCCGTCAACTCATGTGCCGGGCATAAGTACTCATGTTCCCGTTTTACGTTCTTATCTTCTACTGGATAACATTCCGCCTTTTTTCTGGTGGTGGGCTGTCTGATAATGGGCTAGGGGGAGGACTAGGAGGTTTAGAGTCCCCTGCTATTGAAGTGCCCACCTGCGCTTCCTGATCCATTCCAGGGAGCCGAGGACACTCCGCACCAAATAGAGATGCTCTCGCCGCTGCCCATATTTGAGCCTCTTCACATTTTTTACTCATAGGATGACATATCTCACCCCAGGTGGAACCCCACACCATCATGCCCAGTTTCCTCAGATTCCCAAATTTCCCTTTCAGATGTTTCCCACAATTCACAAACATAATATCTTGCAGGTTAATAATGAACCCTCTCCTATTTATCCATAGGATGATTCCCTTAATA
Source organism: Todiramphus chloris collaris (assembly GCA_025345505.1). Classification (NCBI taxonomy): domain Eukaryota; kingdom Metazoa; phylum Chordata; class Aves; order Coraciiformes; family Alcedinidae; genus Todiramphus; species Todiramphus chloris. The sequence continues at coordinate 150,490 of JANVCC010000035.1, forward strand.
TCCTTTTGCGGGCATTTCTCCCCCACCTCCTTTACCCATTCTTTCAATATCTGTACCACTAAATCAACGTCGATGTCCTTTTCCGGATTCACTGCTCCTCCAGATGTTCAGCATCGTCCAGCGCGCTGCCTCCGCGGATCACATCCCGATCACGTCGGCGTCACCACTTGTTGTGATTAACATGTCCTATCGTCAGTGCCGAAATCCTGGGAGACACCAAGGGTCCATTGTCAGACTCAGACTCTCATAGAGAAGAAGGCAAAATGGCATTTTATTAAAGGCTACAGGCACTTATATACTAGTAACAGAGCCAGCCCTTTGTGGGCGGTTTCCTACCTAGTTCCTGCGTTTCTGTTACAGCACATGATCTTCTGCATTGCCACATCCCTATACTACCACATATTCTGAGACATTTTTTCTGTAAACTCTGAATCCTGAAAACATCTTTCATCTTCCTTTCTTGCAAAATATAGTTTAGCTTTAAGAAAAAAATGACTTCTTGCCTGTGTTAGCCAAAGCTGCCTTAGTTTAGAGGTGTTTTAGCATGATTATCAGCCGGCATTCTTCCTATTACAGCAAAATATGCAAGAGGAAAAGGTCAATGTAATATTTTTGCTGCTTGCTTATAACATGATAAATATTAAACAGAATTAATCTTGAAGAGTTTCAGAATGTTTTGCAAGAAACAGGTGGGTCTAGGCAGATCAAAGCAGTTGCAACAATATTCAGGAGCCAAAATTTTGGATACTGAGATGTCATGACTTAGATTACTTCATGCCCTGTCATTTGGCATGACAGTCCTTTTGAAGTTAACCAGTTCAATAAGTTGCTACATAATTGTTAGCTGAGATCTACACCCTTGTTGTGGTGACTGATGCTGCTAATAAATGTTGCTGAAACATGAGAAATAGCTTTTAATGTGTATTAAAAGGTGATTCCACTACAGTCAAAGAGCTAGAGACACGGCATGTGAACATCCTCTCAAGAAACTGATGAATGATGATTCCTTGTGCCCTGTGAAAAACCAGGCTCAATTCAACCACCTTTAGGCAAAAAAAGAGAACAAGTTAAAAAGACATGCAGATTCAACTTAGTCCAATGTTTTGAAATATCCTCCCCTCCACCTTCTAACAAATAAACAAAAAAAAAACACCACCACCAGAAGTTGAAGTCTTGATACATCTAACTGAAGAATTAGAGCTTCCTGGGTAACAAAAGGTAGTTGGAAACCTATGAGTAGCTAGATCTTTCCTTGACAAAGGAATTTAGCCTGTTGCTTGTGCCACTCCTTCTCTCTCACTCTCTTCCCCCCCCCACCCTGTGAAACTTCCCCAGGCAGGTAGTTGGCATCCTGTTATGGGAATTGTCTCTACCTTTTAATGTTTTTATCCTAAACTCTAAGTATCTGGTAATAGTGGCATTTGTGCCTTAGTTTAAATACACTTTCATGCTGATATTTTATATGAGGTAGTTTCCATTTGTATCTCACCAATGCAGGTACCTGTACAGTGGCAGTTAAGGTTTCCTTGCTGGCTAGAGGAATGGACAAAAGCAAAAGAAATGTAGTATATCCACTTTATGTCAAGTGAAAACAATTGCTCTAAGGCTGAGATGATCTCCAGAGCATACCAGTTCAGAAGAGAAAAAGCAATATAGCCTTGCATCCTGTGGTGTGAACAGCATTCTTATGGTACATTCTGTTCTTTTTTGATAATTCCACTTTTATTTTCCCTTTCTACATAGATAATTTATTGCATTCTAGTAGGTGGAAATTTGATGTTGTCATGATCTTGTCTGGCAGGAACAGGATGTCAAGTAGGACCAAAACTCTGGATTTCAGGAGAGCCGACTTTGACCTTTTCAGAAAATAGGTGGGTGAAATCTCATGGGACAGGTTACTAAAGGGCAGAGGGGCTAATGATAGTTGGTTAATATTTAAGGACCTCTTCTTCCAAGCTCAGGGCCAGTGCATCCCAGCAGGTGGGAAATTGAGAAAGAGAGCCAGGAGACCTGCATGGTTAAGTAAGGAACTACAGAGTAGACTTAAGAGGAAGAAGAGGGTCTACAGCTCATGGAAAGAGGGGCTGGCTACCTGGGAGGAGTATAGGACTGTTGTTAGAGAATGCAGAGAGGCAACTAGGAAGGCTAAGGCCTTGCTGGAACTCAACCTTGCAAGGGAGGTCAAGAGTAACAAAAAGGGCTTCTTCAAATATATTGCAGTAAAAACTAAGGCTAGAGGCAAAGTAGGCCCTCTGCTGAATGAGGCAGGTGCCCTGGTGACAGATGACACAAAGAAGGCAGAGTTATTAAATGCCTTCTTTGTCTCTGTCTATACTGCTGAAGACTGTCCTCAAGAGCTCCTGGCACCTGAGGCACCAGAGGAGAGCATGACTAAGGACTCTTCCCTGGTTGATGAGAACTGGGTTAAAGAACAGCTGAGTAATCTGGACATCCATAAGTCCATGGGTCCTGATGGCATGCATCCAAGGGTGTGGAGGGAGCTGGCACAAGTCATTGCCAGACCACTTTCCAAGTCATGGCACACCGGAGAGGTGCCTGGGGACTGGAGGAGGGAAAATATCACCCCAATCTTCAAGAGGGGCAAGAAGGAGGACCCTGGTAACTATAGACCAGTCAGCCTCACCTCCATCCCTGGAAAGATAATGGAGCACCTTATCCTTGACACTATCCTTAGGCATGTCAAGGACAAGAGGGTCATCAGGAGCAATCAACACTGTTTTATCAAGGGGAGGTCATGTTTGACCAACCTGGTAACCTTTTACGAGGACATAACCAGGTGGATAGATGATGGTAGAGCAGTGGATGTGGTTTTTCTTGATTTCTCTAAGGCATTTGACACTGTCTCCCACAGCATCCTTCTTGCTAAACTGAGACAGTGTGGTCTGCTTGATCAGGTAGTGAGGTGGATTGGGAATTGGTTGAAAGAAAGAAGCCAGAGGACTGTGGTCACTGGGATGGAGTCCAGCTGGAGGCCTGTAACCAGTGGGGTTCCACAGGGGTCAGTGCTGGGACCGGTTCTGTTTAACCTGTCCATCAATGACCTGGATGAGGGCACAGATAGCACTGTCAGCAAGTTTGCTGATGATACCAAGCTGGGGGGAGTGTCCGACACCCCAGCAGACTGTGCTGCCATTCAGCAAGACCTGGACAGGCTGGAGGGTTGGGCAGGAACAAATTTGATGAAATTCAATAAGGGCAAGTGCAGAGTCCTGCACCTGGGAAAGAACAACCCCAGGTATCAGTATAGGTTGGGGACTGAGCTGTTGGAAGTCAGTGAAGGGGAAAAGGACCTGGGGGTCCTGGCTGATGGGAGGCTGACCATGAGCCAGCAGTGTGCTCTTGTGGCCAAGAGGGCCAATGCCATCCTGGGCTGTATTAGAAGGGGTGTAGCTAGTAGGTCGAGAGAGGTTCTCCTGCCCCTGTACTCTGCCCTAGTGAGGCCACATGTGGAATACTGTGTCCAGTTCTGGGCCCCCCAGTTAAAGAAGGACATGGAACTGCTGGAGAGGGTCCAGCGCAGGGCTACAAAGATGATTAAGGGAGTGGAACATCTCTCTTTTTAGGATAGACTGAGGGAGTTGGGGCTTTTTAGCTTAGAGAAAAGAAGACTAAGGGGTGATTTAATCAATGTTTATAAATATATGAAGGGTGAGTGCCGGGAAGATGGAGCCAGGCTCTTCTCGGTGATGGCCAATGACAGGACAAGGGGTAATGGGTTGAAGCTGAGACACAGGAAGTTTCATGTAAACATAAGGAATAATTTTTTCACAGTGAGGGTGACGGAACACTGGAATAGGCTGCCTGGGGGGGTTGTGGAGTCTCCCTCTCTGGAGATATTCAAGACCCGCCTGGACAAATTCCTGTGTGACCTGGTCTAGGTGATCCTGCTCTGGCAGGGGGGAGTTGGACTAGATGATCTCTCGAGGTCCCTTCCAGCCCTTGACATTCTATGATTCTATG
>JANVCC010000035.1:166084-214474 GCA_025345505.1 Todiramphus chloris collaris
ATTGTGAGCAAGATTCCCCATAGCTAAGGATAGCAATGGTTGCATTCTGAAGGATATAAGAATAAAAGTCTTCTCTCAAAAAATGAGAGAATTGTTTTTCATACTGAGAAAACTGCTAGGATTGTAAATAAAAAGTACAGGTAGTAAAACACTAAATGCAGGAAAGTGTGTACAGAGAAAATACTCTGAAAAATTTAATGTTTGAATGTAGATTGAATGGTGAAGAGCAAATTCACTTTAAGTATGGGGGAAAAATACTATAGAAATAAACATGTGAAAAGGATTGAAAAAAATATGTTTAAAGGAGTTTAGAGAGAGAATATAGAGTATGTCAGCAATTCCTAAAGCAGTCTTTATAGTATTTACTGTCTTAATCTGAGACTCTAAATCTGTGTTACACTATAAAGACTGTGCTTTCAAACACCCCACTAATATTAATGTTAGGTATTGATTGGGGTTTTGTGGGTGTTTATTGCAGTACAATATTTCTGTTTTAGTTTTGTGTGTTGTGGGGTTTGGTGTTTTTGTTTTGTTTTGTTTTTAATAATGGTTCTTTGCTTTATGCTATTACATGAAAGATGCATGGAGAAAAATGAATATATTGTCCTTAGTTTTCTGGATCACAGGACAAAGTGATGGTCCTTTCCCAAAAGTCTTTCAGAAGAAGACAAGATAGGTGTTAAAAAAAATGGTAAGGAAAAAATTGATTGATATTAGAAAATAGAATTTTTTTTTTCTTAAATTACTATTTTCTCACTTAAATTTTATAATATTGCAGTGACTAGGCTTCTGGTAAGCCAAATTGATCAATTTGGTTTCTCAGTGTGGCCTCATAGCTTTTCAAGCCCTGTATGTTATTGTCTGCATTTTGTTGTTGTTCAAAGCAATGAAACAAGTGCTAATAATGGTATCATTCTCACACAGTAAGGGACATACTAATGAACCCAAGGGTAGCTTTCTGAGTCTGATCAGGAAAGATAAAAAGAATGCACACGTACACAGTTTAGAAGGATTCATTTTTCTCTTTTTTAAAAACTGATCTATTTTATAAAAGCAGGAGTGAACTTCCTGATGGGTTTGGTTCATCAGACAGAGAATAATTCTTACAGGTGTGACCTGTAGATGCTGAGCTATCCATGAAGTTTTGCAGCTTCACAGAAAATTCATCAAAATTGTTTGTGATTTTCAGAAAAATCACATCTAAGCAAATTCCAGGTTATTAATGAATACAGTTTTTCTTCATGGTTTTGTGCTCTGATTGTTCTGAATGTCAAAATGAAACTAATTCTTCATGATTATATGGTGCCCCATTCAACTGGTATGGGTGATAGAGAAAGAAAGGGATAGAAACAACTAACAATATCAAGTTAACATCAACCTATTAACAATAATTTCAATTAACCATAACTATTAACCTCATAACACCGATATATTTCTCTACAGTTACAAATCTGTTTCCACTGGAGAGGGATCAGATGAAGGGGATGATTGTCTGCATACACATTTATAGGGGGTACATTGACAGGGACAGAAAACAGTTAACTATTACAAGAACAAATAAAGCAATAGCTAATAAAGTTAGGGCTGTATAATAAATTGATACAAACACGTACTCACGATCCATTGTTTTCATGAGCTTTTTGGCAAGGCAAAGCAGGCAATAGCAGCCTTAGCAGGAGCTGGCAAACACACATTCTTCACTTATTAAGGTCAGGGTCGGGGTCTGCATACACAGCAAGAAAATAAATTTCCACACCTCTAGCCTAAGGCACATGCTTGTTTTGGGTCCATCGCACCCAGTGTGGATCCATAATGGCTTCAAAAAAGAGATAGTTAAAGGAAAGAAGAGGATAGTCAGTGAGAAAGTTTAAATAATCTCAATGAATGAGCACTTGGTTGGAGTTATGAATCTGATATATTTTATGCCATCAGGTGAGGTCATAGTAACCTCTTGCATGTTGCTTACAACATTTTGGATTAAATGTATAAAGCACGGGATAGCACAAGGCAGAAACATCAAAGCAGCAAATACGCATAGCAGATAAAATAAAAGCTACTATAACCATGGTGCTCCTGGTAGCCAGGACCTTAAGTCACCATTCCAGACATTCCACGTCTGAACAGGGACATAGGCAAATTTCCTAATATCTGTGGACAGCTGATAAACCACCTCACCTCCATCATCAATTTCCAAGCAACAATTAGATACATTTAGCATCCCATATACTCTTCCCTCTTCAGCCAGCAAATAATCCGAAACCATGTGGTGTTGAAGGATTGCAGTGTGCATCTGTTGAGACTGTCAAGTTAAAAGGTCTATAGCATTAGTAGTTTTATTGGAAATAATTTCCAAGACTGCTTGCAATTGAATTACGCAGTTCAGATTATAACTTGGTTCCCTTGCCCCTGATAGGTGTTCATTGGAGTTCCAAGTAGCAGGCCCATAATGCTGAATTACTCTTTTGGGGGGCCACTTGTTTTCTCCCCAACTTTTCATCCCACCTATGTTAATCCCAACAGATTGCTCATTGCGGGTAATCCTTGTGTCCCCTAGATTATCATACAGTCTTATTCCCAATTGAAGATCACCTGCCTCTGGAAGAAGGAAAAATAGAGGTCAGATAATTCCCACATAGCAAATCCCAGACCAGTTTGCTGGTAGCTGCTTGTAGGCAGTATGTCCACAAATCCAATAATAGCCTTTTTTGGCTTTGGCACTGTTAGCAAATGATCCAGCTTCAACTTTTGGCAGCTGGAAATAAGTTGTGTTATCATTTCCCAAAGGGCCAAAAAGGGAGTTAGGGTAGCTATTTGTCTGGCCGGTACAATACCAGGCACCAGTGCTGTTTCTGCACTTACAAATTTGATTGTAAATATAGTTTTCAGACCATTGGAGAATCATGGTTTCATTTCTATTTGACCAATATCCCTTAAACCCTCTGTTACATCCATTTTTATCAAGCCATATCAATCACCCTGGTTTTCATTAATTGTTTTAACAAACTTGTGAGTGTCCATTGACATCTGCTTCTCCCTACATTCACCCCTCCCTCCTGGGTAAGATTTAAGTGATATCTACCCACAGCAGGAAATTTTTAATTGTCCATGTTTCATCATCATTCCAGGTGGTGTTATCAATGTCACTATAATTGCTTACAATTTGTTCTGCAGTGAGGGGTGTAGAGGTCCATGGCCAGCTTGATGAATCTAGAGGTCCTCCACAAATCCAACAGTGGCTCAAATTAAAGGTTTGACTAACTGGTTTTGCTAACACAATAAATTCATTATCCTCAAAGGGATAATACGGGTCGAGGGAGGAAATTAGCCTTTCTTCAGTCTTACAGATAAGTCCCCAAAATAATATAGTCAAAAATAATATACACATCCTGACCAAATTATACTAAAATTCACATCCGCTTTTCTGTAGGTGCGTCTGGGTCACTTGCTTTCTCCTGAAAGTAAAGAAAAGACAAATTTGCTTCTCGGGTTAAAAGGAGGGAACAGTCCATTTAGTGTGAATCTTGTGAGTTATTCACAGGCATCTTTTGCCTTAATGATCACAGTCTCCCTCCTCCAGGACCAATGGACTAGATCAGTTTTGGATCCTGACTTCTTTTGACCAGTGCCAACCATCCATTGTCCTTTTCTGCTGCTCATACAGCCCTGGTTTCAGGTCTCTGCCAGCATCCACCCACAGGACCACATTTCCTCCCATAGTTAATCAGATCTTGGGCTACTTCCCTCCATGACCACAATTTCCTTCCTGACCTCCAGTGGTCAGGAGTTACTGTTCCTTCTAAAGCGGCTATAACTCTGTCTGCTACAGGGGTATTTTGTATCTTCCCCTGTAGCTGGATTGCAATGGGTTTTAGAGAATCAGGGAGCCCTCAGATTAGGGACGTCATCCTTTCTAGGTCCACAGATACCATCACTGGAGATCCCTGTTTGGGTTTAAGCTCCTTATCATACATCATATGCAAACAATTTTTTTTTTTTGCACAATTTCTATCAGCTGATCCACAGTAGCTATTATAGCTAGGGGGTCTCCCCTCTCCAAAGGGTTCCGTCCCCCAACCCAGTACACTGCCCTCTGCATCAGAGACCATGGGGCACAATGATTGCCAGTAGTTAGAAACACACCTCGTCCCCAACATCCTTCTGCTTCCTTCTCTGACAACAAGATTCCATCTCTCCCTGACAATGATACTCTCCAGACGTACTCTGTTTCAGATTCCTTTGAAGTCCTTGCAAAATCCTTCTTTAATTTTTCTAACTCAATCACTGTATACAGAACCTCTTTAGTAACAACTTGGGGATGATCATCATCTGCCTCATACAAATACTCCATCTTAACCAGGGGATACATATGAGGGGGATTTTCTACTGTCTCTTTTGCTTTCTGCGAATCCCCCTGAGGATAGATTTGCCTAAGCCCTCTCTTTTCCAACTTCACCTCTACCTCTGCAAACAAATCACTCTCCTTCCACAGTTCTTCTTTCAGTGCTTCCTTTGATAAGACATTCTGATTTCTTTCTTCTTATAATATTTCTTTGGTCTCTTCTAAATAACTGCTCTTGTAGTGATTTAACTGCCATTCTCAGGGAGTCTATGACAGCATCATTTTGACACAATCTCTGTCTCCTATCTTATACTGATGCTGACAAACTCACTCTCAAAGCTGCACAAATTGTGGATTTTCCCTACCCAGGCTTAGGTTTTGCTTCCTTCTGCAGTATCATTATCCTATCCACTATACTCTGTAGTTGGAACCAATGATCTTTTGCCCATTCTTGCCCTTGGGGACACGTCACCATCTCTGAGGATAGAATAGTTGTCACCATCTCTGACAAGGATAAAATAGTTGTAGCCACTAAATTGCTACTCTAGGATCTCTTGTTCATCTGGTATAAATTAATTATTCATTTCAAAAGTCAAACATTGAAGGTGGCAGGAACCATGACATGTATCTTTCATTTAGGATGGATATGCCTTAGCTACAAGCCTGAAACCAGACATATTTCCATGTTTTTTCTCTAGCCTGATAGACCTTCATTCCTATTTGCAGGAATACAAATACCCTTGGTCAACTGAAAGAAATGTGAAAAATGTCTGATTAGCTCCAGTTCCTGGTGATGAATCTGATTACTCTCTACTGATATGCAGCTTGAGCCTGAGTCAGCCTACAGAGATGAGTAAAAATTTCCATACTCACAGTCTACATTACTTCTTGGAATCTCAAGGTACTAACTTCCTTATTTTTTATACATCTATTGCTTTCTTTCTAGTTATTTAAATGTCATCTTAAATAAAACCTTTTTTTAACCCCCTTTTATTCTTTTGCTTGAAGGCAGAACAGTTTTCATGTACAATTTCAGTTTCTGATTGGGATTACTTTCACCTCTCTCTCATTAGTATTGTTTCTATTTACCCACATCTGTATCTGTCACATCTCATCTTACTCCTAGGTGCCTTTTTTGTTTGTTTCTCTGGGTCTTAACTACTTCCAGATTATTCATTGTGTCCAACTGGAGTGATTGTTACACAGTTTTTACATATTTAGATTTGACATATGTCATGAAGTCTTGGATGCATCCCTTTTGCTGTTGCTCAGCAGATTTATGACTTCCTATTAAGAATTAAAAAAGAAAAATCCCAGTTCTTTTTGTTTCTTATTTTAATCATTTCAATTGAAAATATTTTTTCCTGTTTTCATTTTTCCTCCTTTTTTCTTTTTACCTTTTTTAATTTGTTTTGTTGTTCCTTTTTTCCTTTTTTCTTTTTTCCTTTTTTCTTTTTTTTTCCTTTTTTCTTTATTTTTCTTTTTCCTTTATTCTTCCCCCCCTTTCTTTCTTTTTCTTTTTATTTTTTCTTTTTCCTTTTTCTCACCTCTTTTTCCTTCATTTTTAATTTCTTTTTCCTTGATTCTGCATGAATCAGTGGTAATCTGCTAAACAATCATTCTCCTCTTGTTCTTGGCAGTCTTACTTACTGCCTCAGCAGAATGACATATAGAAGATAGGATTACGTCTAATGTATAGATTAGTGTGTAGTGTAGTGATAGAGAAACTTATTTGTCTTCTAACTGGGGAGGTCCCAATGGACTGGAGTTTTAGCAAATGTGACACCCATCTACAAGAAAGGAAGAAAGGAGGATCCAAGTAACTGTAGACCTGTCAGTCTGACCTTGATACCAGGGAAGGTCATGGAGCGGATCATCTTGAGTGCTCTTACAAGCTGTATAGAGGGCAACCAGCAGATCAGGACCAGTCAGCATGGGTTTAGGAAAGGCGGATCTTGCCTGACGAACCTGATCTTCTTCTACAACAAGATGACCTGACTATTGGACAAGGGAAAGGCTGTGGATGTGGTCTACCTGGACTTCTGGAAGGCATTTGACGCTGTTCCCCATAGATTTCTAATGGAAAAACTGTCTGCTCATGACCTGGATGAGAACACGATCTGCTGGATCAAGCACTGGCTGGACAGACGGGCCCAGAGAGTAGTGGCCAATGGTACTAAATCCATCTGGCAGCAGGTCACAAGTGGCGTTCCTCAGGGCCCAGTGCTGGGACTCTTTCTATTTAACATCTTTATTGATGAGGACATAGAGTGTACCATCAGGAAATTCGTAGATGGCACCAAGTTATGTAAGTGTGTCAATCTGCGTGAGGATAGGAAGGCTCTCCAGAGAGACTTAGACTGGATCACTGGGCCACTATTAATGGTACGAGTTTCAACAAGGCCAACCTGCACTTGAGCCACAGAAACCCCTTGAAAAGCTACAGGCTTGGGGAAGTGTGGTTGGAGAGCTGTCTCGGGGAGAGGGACTTGGGGGTTCTAATTGACAAGCGAATGAATATGACCCAGCAGTGTGCCCAGGTGGCAAAGAAGGGCAACGGCATCCTGGCCTGTGTTAGAAATAGTGTGACCAGCAGAAGCAGAGACGTGATTGTCCCCCTGTGTCGCTGTTTATACTGGGAATGGAGAGATGCAGCAACATACAAACTAGTCAAGAGCAGTCAAAAGAAGCACCTTTATTAATTTATAACCCCGTTTTATATACACTAGCCCCATAGGGTGATTGTTCAGTGATCACCCATCTCCTAGGGTGATTGGCTAAAGTCCTATAACACCCATTTCAAAATATTTTTCCAATGTACCATAAACAGAACTTAGCAAAACACCAGGTGTTGGTCTAGCTTACAAAAACCATCCTACTGTTTCTCATAACATGTGTGAGAAAGGCAGGACTCTCACCGAATATTGTGAGAACCTGAGAAAATCCCTCTGCTATCAGCTTTTCAGCACCCACAGGCCGGTACTCAGCAATGGTGAGGCCTCACCTTGAGTACTGTGTCCAGTTTTGGGCACCTCAGTGCTGGAGCGGGTGCAGAGGAGGGCAACAAAGCTGGTCAAGGCACTGGACAATAGATATGATGACCATTTAAAGGAGCTGGGTCTGTTTAGTTTAAGGAAGAGGAGGCTGAGGGGAGACCTTATTACTCTCTACAACTACCTGAAAGGACATTGTAGACAGGCTGGTGCTGGTCTCTTCTCTCAGGTAATTAGGGACAGAACCAGAGGGAATGGCCTAAAGCTGTGTCACAGTTTAGGGTCAGGGCAGCCCCTTAAACCTATAACAGACGCTCTCTGTTAACCGCCCTCCCTCCCCAGGGGGGAAGAGAAAGGGAATAAGGGAGAGAGACTTAGCGATTAGAAAAGGAAACTAGAACAGCTTTAATGAAAATGAAATTAATAATTATAAAAATGGAATATATACAAATATATACAAAACCAGTATGGAACCCAACCCCCCTGATGGTAATTACATCACCGTCACCACTGATGTTGTGCAGGCACCAGGGGAGTCCCAGACTGGGCCCCACAGCAGACGGGAGCTGTGTTCAGGAGCTGGATTCTGGTACCAGGTTCAGGAACACACAGATCGGATCGAAGGCAGAACGGACAGAGTCCTCCTTGGGTGCTCCGAGGAAGGAACCGAAAGAGGACCCAAGCCAAGCCAAGCAAAGGCTGGCAAGGCAGTCCAAGAGGGGAGAGAAGAGCCCAGAGACCCTTCGGGTCCCTCAGCTCTAGACCAAATATGGTGTATATGGGATGGAATACCTCGTTGGTCAATTTAGAGTCACCCGTCCTGTCCACTCCTCCCTGAAGGTGCAGCCTTTCACTTTCTGCACCCCACAATGTGGTACACAGGACCCAGCAGTGGCCTTGGTCTGCATACCAATCCTTGGTAGTAACTCTAAATATGGGGTGTTATCACTGCTAGAAGCAGACACTGTCTGTGAGAACAGGCTGCTAACTTCAGAAAGTGCAGTTAATTAGAAGAACCAAGCTGAAAAGTAAAATTACTGAACAGAATTAGTTCTGTTTTCACTCAAACCAGGACAAGCTGAAAGAAGGTAGGTTTAGACTAGACACTAGGAAGAAATTCTTCATGGAAAGAGTGGTGAGATATTGGAATAGGCTGCCCAGGGAGGTGGTTGAGTCACTGTCCCTGAATGTGTTTAAGCATCTCTTAGATGTGGTGTTACGGGATATGGTCTAGGAGTGAACTTATAGAGTAGGGCTAATGGTTGGATACAATGATCTCAAAGGTCTTTTCCAACCTAAATGATTCTGTGATTCTGTGATTCCCTTTTTATATCATATATTAATTACCATAAACTCCTTTTACTTTCCAGGGTTTTTACATTTCTGTCTTAGAGCTGACTCCTTATAACACTGCTTCCTGTTTACTGGCTCTTGTTTCTATTATTTAGTATGATTACATCAAATCACAGCTTTAATACAAAATTTGAAGGAAAACATACTTCTGAAGATATATAACAGATCCTCTGTTTCCTGATATGCAGCTTTAATATTCTAACAGTTACATGTTCAATAACTTCTGTAATCCTTGATCAGCATATATGGCAAAATATTAACCACAGATATTATAATTTTAACTTGGTGGTTTTGGTGTTAGACAGACTCTCTGAAACCCCCATGACACTTTTGAATTTGATACTTCATTCAAGTTTAAGATAAAATGTTGAACCACTGCTTTAAATATCTACCAGTAACAAAGTTTCTCAACCCATTTTAAATGTTAGTTTAGCTGACAATCCTTTATTTTATTGTCTCTGGGTCTCTAGAACTAAGGCTGTTTTTTAAAATAGATTTATAGTTTCAGACGTACCATAGAATGCATTAATTTAATCAATTCTTATTTCAAATATATTGGACCCCATCACAGTGGTGAATCACTCTTTTCATACAGGAAAGAATGATTTGCCATGTTGGATGGAAATGTTTGAACAAGCCCTTAATCTTAAATACTGAAGAGTAGGTAGGATCCTAACATTCTTAGTCAACTTCAAGATATGTGGGTAAAGGAGAAGTCTGGCTAGACCATCTGTGTCCACAAAATATTTTCAGTCTTAAACAGTAAGAATGGAATTTGTTTATTTTATATAAATCAATAAAATTGTTTCAAGAGATGTAAATAAGGTGTTATTCAGAAAGCCAAGATAACCCTCTAGACTCAGAAAATCAAAACTTATGCAAAATAACTCCCCAATTTTTTTGCCAAGAATTAAATAGAATGCAAAACTTTTAACCCAGCCTGTTTAACTGTTTTAGAAGAGATACTTCCTTTCTAGAAGATTGTCCATATAAGTACACATATATAATAGAATATTTCCTATGCTTTTTTTAAGACTACTATCTACAGTGGAAGCTCAACTGCCATTCATCTGAAACAGCAAAACTAAAACTGTCTTCTAAGTTTTAGCTTCTTTACAAGAGTGACATGCAGTCAGGCTTGTAAAGGAAGCAGAAAGTTCACGGACTTCCACAGTTTTACTGCTTTCTTTTTATTTTTTTTTTTTTAATTTGTCTCACATTATGTGAGATCTCCTTCACCTCTAAGTTTCTGCAAATGTTATATGCCACGGGAAAATCAATGCTTGGCCTTTCTTTATTCAAACATGAATAAGGAGGTATTCTGGGAATGTTAAATTCCTCATAGTAACACAACTGAAATCCACAGAATCACAAAATATTTGAGGTTTGAAAACAGTCTATTGAGATCACCTAGTCCGACCCATGCCTTCTACCTATGAAGCAGAGTCAGCTAGAGGAGGCTGTCCCGAATACGTCCCATAAGGCATTGAGTATCTCCAAAAATGGAGAAGCCAAAACTTCTGGGGCAAACCTGTTTTGGTCTTTCAACACCTTATAGTAAAAATATTTTTTCCTCATGTTCAGATGGAAATTCATGTTTTTTAATTTGTATCCACTGACTAATTCCATCCTTGATGCATAAGCACAAATTAATTGCAAGAACAGATATGTAAAGATACTCATTTTCATCTGGTATTTCATTTCCTCTAGGCTCATAGGTTGTGTGGAAATACTTTGACTTTCTTCTAGTCTTTTTTTAACCAGTAAATCTGGAGACAGGGAGAAATTGAAACTAGGATTACTAAACCCTAGTAAATTGCATTAGAGATGTATTCACACAGCAAAACAAATCAGTGCTACAAATACAGGTATTTCAGTATATTAACTTTCATAGTACGTACCGACAGTTTGAAACATCCTAAATTAATTGTGTCCTCTTTTGTGAGGAATTCACAAAATTTGTAGAAGTTCCAGTTGCAGAGCAATAATAAAACAACCTCTTCAAAATTATACACATTCTCTGAGTGCTTCTGACAATAAAATATATACCATGTTGGTCCAATGTCTTAAAGCATGATTCACAACCTTAGCACATAAAGAAAAACAAAACTATTAACAAAATCATAGAACAGCTTAGGCAGGAAGGGACTTCAGACATCATCTAATCCAACCTCCCCATCACGGCCAGCGTTGCCTCTCAACTAGACTAGGTTGCTCAAGGCCTTATCCAATCTGATATTGAAAACCTCCAGGGAGGAGGTATCCACAACCCCTCTGGGCAATCTATTCCAGAATCTCACCACTCTCACACTGAAGAACTTTTTCCTAAAATCTAATCTAAATCTAACTCTCCCTCAGTTTAAAACCATTGTCCCTTTGTCCTATTGCTGGATACTCTTGTGAGTAGATTCCCTTCAGGTATTGGAAGGCTGTTAAAAGGTCCCCCCAGAGTCTTCTCTTCTCCAGGATGAACAATCCCAGCTCCCTCAGCCTATCCTCATAGCAGAGGTGCTCCAGACCCTGGATCATCTCTGTGGTCCTCCTCTGGACTCATTCCAATAGATCTATGTCCCTCTTACAGTGGGGACACCAGAACTGTATGGAGTATCCAAGGTGGGGTCTCACAAGAGCAGAGTAAAGAGGGACAGTCACCTCTCTTGAGCTGCTGACCACACTCTTGATGCATCCTAAGATACAGTTAGCCTTCTGAGCTGCGTAAGCACACTGCTGGCTCATGTTGAGCTTCTTGTCAATCAACACCCCGAAGTCCTTCTCTTCAGGGCTACTCTCAACCCACTCTGTACCCAGTCTAATTGTGCCTGGGATTGCACTGTGACTTGTTGAACCTCATGCATTGGCCCATTTCTCAAGCCTGTCAAGGTCCCTCTGGATGGCATCCCTTCCCTCAAGTGAGTCCACCCCATCATACAACTTGGTGTTGTCAGCAAACTTGCTGAGGGTGCACTCAGTGCCATTGTCCATGTTGCTGACAAAGATGCTGAACAGCACTGGACCCAGAACAGATCCCTGGGGAACTCCACTTGTCACTTGTCTCCACCTGGACATTGAGCCACTGATCGATCACAACTCTCTGAGTGTGACCTTCTAAACAGTTCCTTATGCACCAGATGGTCCATCCATCAAGTCCATGTCTCTCAAGCTTTTAGACAAGGATGTCATGTGGGACAGTGTCAAATGCTTTGCACAAGTCCAGGTAGATTACATCAGTTGCTCTTCCCATATCAACCAGATATGTTGTAACTTTGTTGTAGAAGGCCACCAATTTAGTCAGGCATGATTTGCCCTTAGGGAAGCCATGTTGGCTGTCACTGTTCACCTCATTATTTTTCATGTGCCTTAGTACAGATACCAGGGCGATCTGCTCCATGATTTTACCTGGCAGAGGTGATGCTGACTGGTTTGTAGTTCCCTGGGTTTTCTTTGCTTCCCTTTTTAAAAATGGGGGTTATGTTTCCCCTTTTCCAATCTGTGGGAACTTCACCAGACTGCCATGACGTCTTGGACATGATGGCTAGTGGCCTCGCAACTTCAGCCACCAGTTCCTTCAGGACCTGTGGATGTATCTCATCAGGTCCCATGGACTTGTGCACCTTCAGGTTCTCTAGGTGTTCCTGGACCTGATCTGCTCCTACCCTGGGTGATTCTTCACTTTCCCAGACCCAGCAACTGCCCTCTGTGACTTGGGTGGTGTGGCTCAAGTGGTGACCAGTGAAGACTGAAGCAAAGAAGTCGTTGAGTGCTTCATCCTTTTCCATATCCTCTGTAACCAGGTCACCTGCATCCTTCCAGAGAGGCCCCACATTCTCTCTTGTTTTTCTTTTTTCTCTGACATACCTGTAGAATCCTTTTCTGTTATTTTTAATGTCCCTGGCCACATTTGAGTCCATCAGGGCTTTAGCTTTTCTAACCTCATTTCTGGTTTCACAATCTCCTTGTAGTCATCCCAGGTCACCTGTCCTTGCTTCTACCCTTTGTGGATTTCCCTTTTGTGTTTAATTTTATCCAGGAGTTCCTTGTTCATCCATATCAGCCTCCTGGCATCTTTGCCCGATTTCTTTTTTTTTTGGGTTGCAGTGCCTTTGAGCTTGAAGGAGATCATCCTTGAAAGTCAGCCAGCTTTCCTGGGCTCCCAATCCCAAGGAGATAGTACTTTGGAAAATTACTAGTGGAACAGAAGCCTCTGAAAGACATCTGGAGAAAGAAAGAAGTTAGGATCATACATAACAAAGAAAAGGTTATTACAAATGTCATTCTAATATATATTTTTACTTTAAGGCACAATCTGAGAGTGAGATTTACAGGCTGTCATTACAGCTAGCATCTGCAGTATGTTACATCATCTCGATTCCCTGACTTAGTCCTCCTCTTTGATGCTCCACAGGTCCTAATGGGTTTTTGAGAACCCGGGCAGTTTCTGCTAAGCAGATTTCTCACTTGTCACTTTTCCAAATAAATTTTCTTTCAGTCTTGACTATATATTTTCCTCTAAGAGGCAGTAGATGTTACAATTATATTAGTAAGAAGAAATTTCACCTCAACCAAGAGTAGAATAATAGAATAATTCTGGTTTCTAATTTCCCCATTTTGAAGGAAACTTAAAAGTTCACCTGTTATGCAACTCTTCTGCTGTGTCTAATAAAGACCCAAGTTTGATTGGTTGGGTTTTTTTTCCCTTCTGGAAAAGGTGACTTTTAAGGGACTTGGACTATGCTATCTGTAATAGAAGAGTTGTGAGGCAGACAACTTCAGCTGGATTGGATACCGAGGCTACGACGGTGTGGAGTTTTGAGGAAATTTCTAATCCTACACAAAACTGTGGTAAATTTTGAGGACAAATATATTTTGTGATATTAGCAATACAATCTTTTCTAGAAAATGGCTGATTTTCTTTCTCATGCAGATTTGTTGTTGCTAATATTTAAAACATGATAGTAACTTATAGATATTTGAAAATACAGAATATAGTCACAACTTCATCTTCATCAGTATAAAAAGATCCTGAACTGTTCCTCCACCTTCTGTTCTCTCCCTACCCTCTGCCTCTCTTCTGTTTGAGACAAGATTAAAAGGTAGGTAGGGAAATAATTATTGTAGTGAAAATTCTTGAGATTTCTTTTAATTGTGCTACAATGCTGAGAATAATATTTATAACTCTTCTTCATCAAGAACCATGAACTCAGAACCAAATCTTTAATATTGTATGTCAGTGAATTTAGACAATGGTTACAATTTCAATGCTAGATGGCTGTGTTTTTTATTAGAGTGTACCTTCTTTACAACTCACCGTAGAAACAGCTTCTCCAGAGATAAATTTGATTCTTACTAAGCAATAATTCATCTCTGTGTGCATGGGTAAATGGAAATAATACACACTGGGGGAGGGGGGGGGGTGGGGAGGGGGGAAGAGAAAAAGGACTGGACTTACTATGATAAAGCAGGAAAGGCCAGACTCAGCAAAGGACAAAGCAGCAGACCTCATGTAAGGATCTGAGTTTAAGTACTGTTCTAGTATTGAGGAAGGGCCCTAGAGAGGCTTCTTAAAGTGTTTCTCATCCCATAGATGATCTCACAGCAGTCTGACCCAAGGTTACACAGCTATGTCATAGCAGTGATGGCCCTGAGTACAGGCAGGCCCTGGGGACAGAAGGAAGGGGTTTGTTGGGTTTTTTTTTTTTGGGTGTGTTTTTTTTGTGTTTTTTTGTTTTGTTTTGTTTTGTTTTTTAATTAAATGAAAGATTTCACAGTTGTTCTGGTCAATGTGAAAAAGATTATAAAATTGTGCTTGTCCTACAAGCTAAGAGCTACAAATAATAATACAAACACTACAAGAAATCTGAGAGTTACAACTGAAAAAAAAAGAAAAAGATTGCCTTGAACAATAAGAGATGACCAGCAATACAGCGCTATCTGAACACTAGAGTTTATCCCTTCCTAGAAGACCTTGCTTCTACCCTTAGACCATCACAGCTTTCCCATGTCTTATGCATAATAACTTGTGTCAGTAAACAGAATGGGGGAAGCATGAAAAATAGGCACCCACAGTCACATCTTCTAGTGGCATATAGACACAGTGATAAAAGTAGCAATATTTCTGTTACAGAACAATAGGATATGGGTTCCAATATCAATATTAATGATAAAAGCAATAATGAAAAATATAATAACAAAGTAAAGCAACCTTAAAGACTTCTAGATCCTCTGGGAAAACTTCTTGAACCCAAGACAGCAGTGCCCTGGCATTGATTAGAATTCTGTTTGCCTCTGTGTTTTGGACAGTTGTGTGTGATGCTTGATTTGAAATCTGGAAAATGATCTTTCTCTTCCCCACTTACTGAGCCCAAAACCACTAAAGTTTCCTGTGGTGACTGAAGTTAGTATTCCACCTGCTTGCTCCCAGCCACATTCAAACTTTACTTAACAACATCCATTACTCCATCTCCCTTGTCAGCATCCCCAGCATGTGAAATAGTAGAACATAAATAAGGGGTAAAACCACTGTAGTGCTTTTGTTTCCTGGTACAGAGGTCTTGACTAATGTGGTTTTGCCTCTCATGGCTTTCCTCCTTAGTACTCACAAAGTACTGCTGCTAGGGGATATGAAAGTCTAGCTCTACATGTTATCTGTTCTTCTCATGAGTAAACAAATAGATGCAAAAAATGAGGCCAACACCTCCATTTGTGAAATGAATAAAAGATGTCTTATTTGGCCTTTTAAAAATGACAGAAGTAGGAAAATGTCTTTTCATTACAAGACTGAGGTTAGACAAGGTAAATGCAACTTACAAAGCAAACAAAGTAAAAGTAGTATTTTGTGGAAATTTAATAGGATCTGAGAAAAAAATGGTAAGACATTTTAGACGAAGTTGCTTTGGGCATCAGATACAACTGGAAAGGTCATACTGATCTATTGGAAAGAGGTACACTTGCTACCATTCAGCAGTACTGAATGTTCGTTTTAAGCTTAAGGAAAAAAGAGGACAAGATAGAAGTAATGCCACCCTAAAAGTCCACTTAACTGGAAATACAAAAGATCCAGAAACCACCAAACAGTGGAGGAGAGGAAATGGAGGTCTGACAGTCCAGCCTGAACAGTGTAAATTATGCAGTACTGCTCTCAAAGTATTGGAAAAAAAATTTTATTTGGAAGGAGTTTCCAAGTACAGTTTACAAGTCTATCTTGTTAGTTAATCATGGAAGAAATGACTATTTATTTAGAATTTTAATTAAGATACTTCAAAACTAATTTTGCATTAACATGGACACCTAGCTCCTCTTCCTTTCTCATTTATGCAATAATTTTTCCTTATGCAATCTTCAATATAAATATGCTGTTACTTCAACTTCCTTAAAGTGTATGGCTGCATCATTAACAATGATCTAGCACAGATCTACTGAGATGAAGAAATAATGCTGATTATTCTTCTTGGGTTTTTTTCATAATTATGTTTCCAGTTTATATTATCTCTTAAGGAGAGAATTCACATTAGTAATTTGCATTACACACAGGAAGCTGGGGAGATGATTCCTGTTTTTAAACTTGTGACATCATTTCCCAGAACTAAAAGAATATATGTCATTATTATAATCTTACCAAAACTCCTGTAAATGAGGAACTCTCTAACACTCAGTTTAGCAAAAGAAAGGAAGCATTTCTTTTATTGCAGCACCAGATGCACGGAGGATAGTTCCACCTATAGTGCATACTGTATCCAGAACCTGTCCAAGCTTATGCCCTGCATTTACATACATAGGCATTATCTTTCCTGGAAATTTATACATATTCTGGGAACTAATTATCCTATGGATGCTGAAAAGCTGGTAGCAGAGAGATTTTCTCCGCTTCTCACAATATTTGGTGAGAATCCTGCCTTTCTCACGCATGTTATGAGAAACAGTAGGATGGTTTTTGTAAGTTGTGCCAACACCTCGTATTTTGTTAAGTTCTGTTTATGGTACATTGGAAAAATATTTTGAAATGGGTGTTGTAGGACTTTAGACAGTCACCCTAGAGATGGGTGATTGAGGAAAATGAATGAACTCAACATGGACCAATATGATCAAAGTTGAGGGCACTTTATTCACATTTTCACCAGGGTTATATACGATTTCTCTTCCTGTATACACACTATCACTAACAGCTATTGGTTAACTACTCTAAACACACACTGTTCACACATCCTAAACTAATACATCATTGGCTATCCTACACTGCCTCCATCACAACCCCCCATCCTGGTTATCCTCTACTTTCTTCTTCTTTGTCTTCTTGCTTCACTGCTTTGTGCTCCCTCCTTTGCTGTTCTCAAGCATACCTCAAGGTCGTTGTCCGCAGCCCAATTTATTCCCACACAGTCTTGCTGAAAACAGGCATGCCTGTTTTCCTCCAGGAATAATCCTACATGTGATCACTGACCGATCGCTTTGTGGGGCTAGGGTATATAAAATGGGTTTATAAATTAATAAATAGGCCTTCTCTTGCTGTATTTGTGTGTTGCTGCATCTCTCTGCTCCTGGTATATACAGTGACATTATCATATATGCATAGTTATTACACGTGCAGCCTGGATCTTTGAGGGGCTTCTCTGGTGGTCCATAGTTGTTGCTGAAGAGGGGTCTTTTAGTGTCCATTCCATGAAGTTTGAGGATTTCTTCCATATAAAATTGTATCTTAAGCCATCTCTCTGTAGAATCCTTCTTAACTGGTGTCTGCTAATCTATATGCTCCTCCAGAATGCCAGCCACAGTTGATGTCCTTGATTGTGTTCGTAGCTGAGGCCCTATACAACATTCACCTACTTCAGGATGTGCCAGTCACAGTTGTAGAAATTTATATCCTTGCTTGCATTCCTGCCTGAGGCCCCTTACAATATTTCTGTCCTTGATATGTAAAAATAATGTGATGGACACTGTAATAAATTTTGTTCATGAGTGAAAATATGTGGAGGGGCAGTTGGGGGAAAGGAATCTTGTGGGAGACTCAAAGGAGTTGCTGGGAAATGTGAATTGTGGTTATTTTGTTTCTAGAAATACATAAATGGGAAGCACTTTAAAATATCATCAGGCAAATACATTCATTTTTGTCAGCATACACTTTCATTACTTGAGAAAAATATTTTAAAAAAGTATTGCAAAATGAGAGAACTACTGTCCATCCTTGTGGAAAGATAAAGGACACACTACCTCAAGAAGATTAAAAGTAAGAAAAGTAAGAACATTATCATCATCACTAATAAAAAAAAAAGGCTATTTTTTCTTTTTTTTTTCTATTTTAATATGTTAGATTTAAATAAGAACAAATTAATATTCATAAGCTAGAAGTAGCAATTTTTCATGCATAACTTCTAAATAGAAAAAGGTAATTTTGGTATCTTTCAGTCTTTTACTAGTAACTGAATTTGTCATACTTTGTGAAAGATAGCTCACCAAAGCCAGTTTAAAATAATTATCAAAGTAATGGCACACAAAGCAGGCCATTTAACGCATTAAGAACTGACATGCAGGAGAGATTCAAGTGAAATATATATTTTTACTTCTGGTTATGATTTTTTATAAAACTGATGTCAACAGGTTTTCATTCTGAATGCATATTCTTGTTAGTATTTTCTCTGAAGACTCCTTTCCATGTTACTATTAAAAAACCCACCACAACAAAACCAAACCAAAATAAAACAAAACCCCCACAAAATCCCTCAAACAATCTGGAAATTTATTTCCGTTACCCTTGTGAAGGAATATAAACAGCTCTGCCTTGCAGGTATAAAATGCCAGTTTAACTCTTAGATTGCAAACTCATCATAATCTCTTCCTTCCCCAATACAGGAATGAAATAGCTCACCAGGAATGAAATAGCTCACCGCCTTGTCTCTGTTGTGCATAATGTGATGCTCACTGACTGTGAAAGAACTCCTAATACCAACATAATTAAGATTTTGACCATTTTTTTTTTCTAAATTTCATTCTTATTGTGATCCCATGAAGTACTGTAAGTGTTGATTTTTTTTTTTTTTTTTTAATTCAAGTATTTTATAAAATGGATTGGTAGTGGGTGAATGCCATAGTTCAATAGCCTCTGTCTAGGTTCTTTTAGATATTGCACATAAGGAGGGTTTAAAGTTTAATACCAAATTTAGTTACTTCATATAGTTGTCATTTCATGGAACTTTGATTCAGTAGAGTTACACAGAATTATACTGAAAGAAGCACAATATAGCTATTGCAGTATGCAGTTGGATCACCATGCAAAAGTGATTCCCATTAACAATCCTTGTATACTCACCATTATGATGCTGGGCATACCCAGCCACCAGGAAGGAATACAAGGGTTGAAGGCAGGTCACGCCTGAAAAAGATGGTGTACAGATAGCTACTGGAACTGACACAGGTTGTAGGACCCTTCTTCAATCATAATTTGCAAGCTGTCTATTCTGTAATCCATATTTGGGAATATTTCATTCCAAACTGAAATGCAGACACTACCTCAGTGTATCAAAACAGCTGTTCAATAACACAAAGAAATGCCATATTCAAGTTCAGAAGATTCTGTTAATTGAAAAGAGATTAAATTGCTGATATAGAGTCACTATTTAAAATGTAAGTAACATGATAATCTTAAATGTTCAGATGCCCTCTAACCTGCATTTAACAGAAAACCTTATTTAATGATGTGGTGTGAGCAGAAGGCTCAATAAAAACTCAAAATGATACTCATTGATATCACTTACAAAAAGTATGCAGAGTTCTCTGAAACTAGTTTCATCATTTTTTTTCACTGAAGTTTTTAAGGACATGCTCATACAAAATATATTTGTTATATATTTGAAAATATATCTTATTTCTGGATTTATGAACTCCTTGGCAACATATGTCTAGATGTTTGAAATAATTTGTTTATGAAATATAATTAAATGCACTGAAGGTGTTGTTCTGAGCTCGGTTTACATATTTATGCAGTTGCTCAACTAGCAATCTCTTACAGTTTGATATTATAAACCAAGTAGTCAGAAATTACATAAATGAAGACAGATGGTGATACTCTGAACCACATGCAAAAAGTGAAAAATTACAAGATCATATTTTGAAATAAAAATCTTTACTCATTCATAAAACAGAAACTTTTTTTTTTTTAATCTCTTGGTTCTAATCCCTTATATGTATTGATTGATGTACACAGACTAGTGCAGCAAATAATTAGCTATTTATCAGTAAGGAATAGTAGTTTAAAGGATACCTGTGGGCATGTACTATTAAAAATGTCTACTGCCAAACTGAAGGGAGAAGTAACATTGTTTTTTACTTTGGCACCATCTTTCATTTGGTGACTCTTGAAATAGCCTGACAGAGACTTTTTTTCATGTGGTAGTTTTTCTGGGTTTGTGTTTTTGTGTTTTGTATTGGGTTTTTTTGTTTGGTGGGGGTTTTTTTGGTTTGTTTTTTTTTCCACTCTCTTTTGTTGTTGTTGTTGTTGTTGCTGCTGCTGCTGCTGCTGGTTGTGGTTTTTTTTTCTTTTTAATACCTTAAAACCAGTTCTATCACAACAGTCCCTGTTGAAGAGCAATCTGTTCTATCCTCACACGCACTTCTCAAATTCTTTAGCATACAGAAATGTAGTGGAAACTTTCAGCAGCTGTAACAGAACTTGGTCATCATTGTCCTGGTTTGAGTGAAAACAGAACTAATTCTGTTCAGTAATTTTACTTTCCAGCTTGGTTCTTCTAATTAACTGCACTTTCTGAAGTTGGCAGCCTGTTCTCACAGGCAGTGTCTGCTTCTAGCAGTGATAACACCTTATGTTTAGAGTTACTACCAAGGATTGGTGTGCAGACCAAGGCCACTGCTGGGTCCTGTGTACCACATTGTGGGGTGCAGAAAGTGAAAGGCTGCACCTTCAGGAAGGAGTGGACAGGACGGGTGACTCTAAATTGACCAACGAGGTATTCCATCCCATATACGCCATATTTGGTCTAGAGCTGAGGGACCCGAAGGGTCTCTGGGCTCTTATCTCCCCTCTTGGACTGCTTTGCCAGCTTTTGCTTGGCTTGGCTCGCGTCCTCTTTCGGTTCCTTCCTCGGAGCACCCAAGGAGGACTCTGTCCGTTCTGCCTTCGATCCGATCTGTGTGTTCCTGAACCCGGTACCAGAATCCAGCTCCTGAACACAGCTCCCGTCTGCTGCAGGGCCCAGTCTGGGACTCCCCCGGAGCCTGCACAGCATCAGTGGTGACGGTGATGTAATTACCATCAGGGGGGTTGGGTTCCATACTGGTTTTGTATATATTGGTATATTGTATATATTGTATATATTCCATTTTTATAATTATTAATTTCATTTTCATTAAAGCTGTTCTAGTTTCCTCTTCTAATCGTGAAGTCTCTCTCCCTTATTCCCTTTCTCTTCCCCCCTGGGGAGGGAGGGGGGTTAACAGAGAGCGTCTGTTATAGGTCTAGGGGCTGCCCTGACCCTAAACCGCGACAATCATATGCAATTGGCTTCTTCCATTATATTTCCATTATCTTCTGCTACTTTAATGTATTTCTGTAAGAAAATCCTAAACCTTGAAGGTTTTTAACAGCTTGTGAAATAAAATATGATTTTTACCACAAATTAAGAAAAGGTATTCATTGCCTCTGCTTCCAATAGGAATTAGGAAAGATAGGATTCAAAAACTACTGTTGTTACATCTGGGTTTGTATTAAGGGAAATCTGAAACACTGAAAAGAGTGTTTGCTTTTTTCATTTATTCAATGGGATAATTTCATTTATTCCTGTGCACCAGAAACCTGTTTCAGTTCCATACAATGGGAGAGAAACAAACTGTGGTCTTTGAGCTATTACACTGAACTAGCTAAACAAAACACAGGGAATTGGCAATAGTCCTTTACCAAACTACTTTACCTAGACTTGAGGATATTCTTAGGGTAGGAACAGAGAAACTGATTTCAAACAAGAATTCTAAACTTATTGGAACAGTTTCTATACTATATAAATTACTGTGATATTATTGACATAGTCAAATCTGTTAAGTCTATTAGTAGAGATTTTGGTCTGTTGTTTCATATAACGAGCAACATAGCTTATTGAAGTTTTAAAGCTTCTCCAATTGCCGAATATTGCTAATACAAGATGCTCCAAAAACTGACAGCTGACTTGGACAGAAGTTGTAAGGGCTTACACAACACAGGATAGCTTTTATTGTCAAAGGAATCTCATGTCATCATGGGATTCAATTCATACATTTAATGTTAATGGTTAGGCAAGGAGAGGGCAAAGTAAGTATACAATCCACCAGCATTGAACAGACTGGGTAGGGAGTTGTTTAGCTGTGCTACTAGAGTGCAGGCTACTTAGTTTGGGCTTATATGTTTGTACAGCTTCTAGGCTAGAGGTTTTTGGCCCCAGGAGCAAGGACATGAACCTAATTGATTAATAGATGAGTTTTCTCTGTAGCAGCCAAAGGAAACTTCTACAGTTAGTTAAGCTCTTCTAGAGTTTTTTTTTAAATACTGTATATTATTATTATATATATATAAAAATACATCTCTATATAAATACTTATATATATAAATAAAATAATAGTCAGGCAAAATTCCTTCTACCTTGCTTTCAAAGTCTGTGTTACATACCACTTCAGTATGGCTACACTGGAGCATTCACCAAAGTCAGGACTGTTTAAAATTTATGGGATTTATTCTCCTTTTGTCAAGCATTTTCTACATACAGAACATTCACGTGGTGTAAGTTACAGAAGAAAAATGCATGAGACAGACTGCTGCAAATAAGTGAGCAACAGTTTACATGATTCATTTTTGTTCACAATAGAGAAAATTTAAAAAAGAAAACAGATTCAGCAGCTAGAAATGTAAACAGACTCTTATCTTAAATTTACCTACCTGGAGTTTGCTCAAGCTAAAGAGGGATCTAGTGTACCACATAGGGCAGGATGCTAAATGTACACAAGATTACAGTGCTATAAAATTCCATATTTCTAAAGAACTTTACACAATCTAAACTGCAGTAAAATTTTGTTTACCAAAAAAAAAGATATTTTTTTCTGATTGCCTTCAGTAAATATAGGTCAGTTTAAGAGCTTGTAAGCATTCTTTAGCACAAAAAAAATTTAAAAAAAAGAAAAAAATCCCAAACTTTTAATTCATTGCGTAAATCTGGATAGTTGCTTACTGCTGGCTTTTTGATCCTACTGACTTGTTATTCTAGATCTGGGAACCATATCTTTCCCATTTACATGTTTAACCATTGCTAATGTTAGAATTCTAAGTAAACAAACTATAAAAAATACATCATTGTTCTTATTTGGTTTTTTTCACTAGTCCAATTGGATGCATAGGATAGAAAACCTGTGGAGTTAACCAAGTGGTTTAACAAATATGGATCAATGGTAAAATGCATAAGCTAAAATATTATCTACTGGTTGTATGGAAACTTCATTTCTTTGCATTTTCTTTTTTTTCAATGCAGTTTCCTTGACGACATAGGTGAAGCTTTTAGAACATGGTTTACTCTGAAAGGATAAGTGGAATATTTCTCTTTAGCAAAACTAAAACTCCTTGCTGAGGAAAGCTTGTGATAGCTGAAACATATTTTTTTCTAAAAAAAGTTAAGCTTCTGCAAGCATCTGTCTTAACTAAGACTCACCATAAAAATAAACTCCTCCAATTGCAGTAATCAGAAAACACTGCAAATATAATTTCTCCTTTTTTTCTCTCTGTAAATATTCCACACGGTGAGGCTAGAAATTTGATACCAAAACTTTCTTTCCAATGACAAGCTATTCTGTAGCCACAGTAGAAATAAATGATACAATTTCTATGTTTTACCTTTCATGTGAGACTGTCACTTCAAGGCACAAAAAGATTAAACTGGACAGGACATAACATTTCAGTTTAAGGAGTCAAAGGTTGTTTAACATCCATTATTTTGTGTCTGAAGCAAACTAAATCAAAATTTGAATCGTATTTAAGTCTTACATTTACAAGTGTAAAGTATCATATTAAACTCCCTGAAGCTTTTGGAGTCTTTTTTCCTTACTTCCTTTAAAATGATGCATGATATCTACCATAAATTTCAATATTTAGTAATTTCAGTTAAACAATACAGTCTCAGCTGTTAATTAATGAGGAATCCCATTATCAAATACTTTTTGTTTTAGTAACTTTTATGTAGAAGTTGATTCAAATTGTGTTCAAAGCAAAGAAAAAAGAGGTATAGAAGGGTCTAACAATATAAAATGAAAATTTTATACATCTGAAGAATGGTGTCATTTAAATGTAATGTACTGTAAAACTATTAATTTTCTAAGTATCTAATACAGATCCTTATGCTTCTCCAACCCAAACTACTGTGTTGCCTCTCTCAACTTCAGTGATTTCACAATTTAACTTATTGAGCCGTCCATCCAGGATAAACAGAGATTCTTTGGAAGGGGTCATGAGATATTGACCAAAAAGTCCACTGTCTTTTATAAGACGGTTCTTACTGTTCCAAGGCCATTCGCCTGCCTTGACAGGCTCCTTCAGACTCTTCACCATCTTAACCTTGCCAGAGGAGAGCTCCATGAATAGAACATCAGTTTGTGTGCTGGAGCTACAGTAGACATTGTATTGATGAGCTTCAGTGAATGATGGCTGAAAAGCTACATCAGATATGTGCAAATTAGTGTGAATGTCAAATGCATCCTGAATTTCACCTCTGATTGTAATGGACTGGATCCTCATTAGACCTTTTGCATCATCAATGCTGACAAGGTAGTGTCCATCTGGAGAGATGTGTGGTGTGCCTGTTACGTCACCATTGTATCCAATCACAGAATCAGTAACACTATCCACTATAAGCTGTGGTAGGATAGCACCAGTGGTATCAGGCTTACAGCAGATAAAAAAATATCCTCCAAGATGTGTATAAGCCAATGATTGAGGAATGCAATTATAATCCTTTAAACTAATTGTCTTGATGTATGACATAGTTTCTAGGTCAATTTTCTGGAGCACAGGCTCATCCTTGTGAAGAATAAATCCAAACCTGGAAGGAAAAGCACAAAATCAAAGAAAGTCAGAGCTACTGTGTACATTATGCACAAGTGGGTAAAGAAATTATAAGCAAAGTAGATGAGTTAAGATGCTCAACAGTGTATTGTCATGTATCTCAGCTTCAGATGTTTCAGATATTAAGCAGTTTATGATATTTAACTTCCAGTGTTCTTGTAGTTTTAAGTTAGAGTGCATCAAATAAAGTGTCTAAAAACCATTTATTTGATTAATGGGAAAAATGGTTGTTTTCCTATTGACACAGGGGAAAGGTAAACATTACTCTAAGCATATCTATTCAGTTGTAATTTTTACAAAAGACAGGAAGGAGGAAAAGACTAAATATCAACAGATAGTACATTCCACATATTTTAATTCACTTTATATAGTTGACTTACTTAGGAGCATCAGCTTAACCCAGTGCTCATTGTTATTCAAATAATTATCTGAATCTTCCTTATTTTAATTCAGTAGAAAGAAATATCATAAAAGTATTTGTTTATGCTTCCAAACTATACAAGATTCATATTTCTTAAAATTTAAATAGCCCTTTTGTGCTTTTTCATACATCAAGGAATTTTCACTGAAGAATGTGCTTAATATTAATAATATGGTTAAACTTCCAAATTTTAGAGCTGAATTAAACATTTCAAATATAAACTACATGATTATTGTCTAATGTTAACATGTAAGTTCTGACTGAACAATCATTTAACTGTATATATGTAAAAACTAGTGCTCTAAATATTATGGAGTCATGTGACAGTATTTTGGTTTTGCTTCTAATGTAAATAGCTTTCACAGCACTTTTCCCTAACAGCTGTTTATGTTTATCACAATTCTTAACCTTTTCCTCTGAATCTTTGACTAAGAATGAAGCTGCATGCTGATATATAATCTAAAAACACCTTTCACATCATGTTCATATAAAACACTGTGAAAGCCAGAATGTTCCAACAACTGAATTGAAAACAGCACAAAATTTTCACACTATACTGTGCAACCCCAATATATTTACTAATACCACCAAAGTAACAGGCAAAAAAGTTTCAGAACATTGTTCAGTTCCTCCAACATAAAATATGGTGAATTATATTTACAATTCCTATAGAACTGATAGAAGAACATTTTTCAACACCTTCAAAAATACTTGCATACTGATACTTTCAGTATCATAGGACCACAGAACTACAGAGTGATTTTTATTGGAAGGGACATCTGGATTTCATTTGGTCCAAATCCCACACAAATAAGGGAAGTGTGAATGAGGTGAGCTAATTATGAGATCATTTTTGTCCTTGATTATTCGGCCACTTATAAATACAGGTAATCTGAATTACATTGTCTTGTTTACAAAAAGGGTGAGTGAGCCTTTGTGAAAGCTAAATCAAGAGCACTTGGCAATTACTGCTGCTTTTCTATTCATAATGTCTGTTGTTCTGTCAAAGAGGAAAACTAGGATCATCAGGCAGAATTTGATTTTTAGCTATTTTGGCCACCTAATATTATCCTTTCCTTAACATTTTTGGACAGGCATAAAGTTGTTGGTTCCTGATTTCGTTATTATGTAGCAAGCATTTTTTGATCATCAGAAACAAACTTGTCCAGCATTATACACAGAGTTGTCCTGTACTAGAAGAGGTTAAATAACAACCTCAGCATTACATAACCATTATAACACACATAAGCAAGTAGTGGTTACAAAAAAAAAATGGAATTAGCTTATTAGTTGTCTTTTACATAACAGCCTCCAATGTAAAGCAACAATCAGTGAACTGTCCAAGGGCATTCACAAAGTTCTGGACAATGATGTATGTGTTATGTGATATGTGTTACTTTATCTCTACTTCTGGAAATCAATAACCAAAAATGCCAGTGCATCTTGAAAGGACTTTTTTTCTGGATGAGGATCGACTGAGGGCTAGACATTGTCATCAATATTGATTTCATTATATGGTTTCAATATCAAATGCAAAACAAAACCTAAAATGTAGATTCCTAAATCCAGCACTGAAATAATAAGAAAGCTTAAAAGCAACAAAAACAAATACAGGAAGCTGTATTAGAATTAATATTAGACACAATATAAATGCAGCCAAGCTTTTTGATCCATCAAGGTGATTGCATATGATCAACTTCAGCCCTATTTCTAATACAAGCAGGTTCATGTAATCACACATAGACCACTCTCTCTTCGTCCCTGCCCTACGCCAGTGTTCCGCTTTGGAATCCATTGGCCATATCCAAGGAGCAGAGCCTGTAAAATGTTGGGGGTATTTCATGAGATGCAGATTGGTGGCTGAATGAAGCACTAATGTGCTCCTGCAGAGGGAAGTGTGGAGTGAACTCAGCAGGAGTTCATTGTGTGTCTTAGATTTAGTATGTGTGGGTGGCAGGCTAGAAAACACAGAGAAGGAATGCAGAAAAGAGTGGACATACTGCTGTGCAAGAAAATGTTTGGCATATGCAAGAGAGATAATAATTAGGATAATTTTAGAGGGACAAACTGGATAAATGAGTGAATCTGATTATTGTGGAATGGTGTAACACAGTGGACAAAAATTATACTAGTTAATCTAAGCATGGAGATATTTCTTTAAAAGTAAGATAAATGTGAGTTAACCTATATAATTCTGGGAAGATAAATCCAGTAACACAAATTGATAAATATTAGGAATGTACTAAAATTATTTGACTTCTGAGGTAAATAGAGTTGCCTTTTTTTTCTTCCTTGAATCCTCTTTTCCCCATATGTCTTTTAAAATCCAGCTGGTCACTTTGCTTCATTCTTCCATACTTAACACTATTTCTATTACAGCCAGAATTGTCTGTTGTTTGCACAAACACAGAGACAATCTTACATTTATTGAGAAAAATAACTTAAGATATCAAAGGATTTACAGTGTTTCCTGGCATGGATTACTATATGAACCATTTTAATTTAGCATCTTACACTTGGCACCCACGAAATAAGCCCAGTTTTATTCATGCATCTAAACACAGTTTATGCTATGTGCTCAGTCATAGTTTGTTTTAAAAACAGAGAGTCCGATGAAAAAAACAGGTAGAAATAACAGGATGAGCAGGAGAAGCCAGTTCATAAAGAGTTAATATGAGCACAATTCCTTTAAAACTCCAAAAGTGGGGTTTTTTAACTGGTTTGTGAATTAGAGTAACTCCAATACAACATACATATAATGTAATATGATGAATACTATATATGCCAACTGCTCTGAGCTGCAGAAGAAATTAGTAAGTATTATTTACAAAATAAGATTTATGTTCCCAAGTTAGAGAATTATCTTAATATTACAGCTATCATTTCCTCAGGAAAACCTCAGAGGACATTACACCACAATTTTAGCATTTGAAGCAATGGAACTTTTGAACATTGGTCAGATAAGAAAGAAAAACTCTAATAAATGTGTTTATTCTGATATCTAGCTTGTTTTCAATAAAACTCACATTCAGTTTTGTTTATGAAGAAGGGTGTTCCAAAGTAATACTGAAGTAGGTGGCTTGGTCTCATGTTTTCAAGGTTTCAAAACTATGTTTTGTTTGGAGACAGTGTTAGAGTTCATTTGAAAGTTAATTATAATTCATCTAAAACTTACCTTATATGGGAAATGATGAGGGTTGTAGCTGGAATAAAAAAATCATCCACTCTGTCAAACTGCTTTCCCACTGGCTGAGTATGGATTGTGTGATGAGAAACACTCACACTGGCTTGTGTTATCACCTACATAAAGTAACATCATCATAAACCATAGAAATACTCTTGCAAAATTTAATCTCTATCCAAATTACTTAATATAGTATTGCCTCTGTATTCCATCTCTTGTAACCTTCAGTTACCAAGAAGAACACAAATAACCATAAATAAAGCTGATCAGTGTTACAGATTTCAGAGAACTGTTACATACCTGAAAACTTAATCTCCATATTTACTGTTTTCCTCTCTTTTTTTCCCCACTGAGTACATACTTATTCATTTACATTACTAAAGCCTCTAGTAGTTCTTAGTGCAAACTAAGGTTTTTGGTTTTTTTTTAAACTGTATCATAGAGCGAGATTAAATTTCTTAAGCACTTCAGCCAGAGTGAAAAGACAAAATGTTATCAACTCATCCACAGGAAGCTATGGTGATGCATACTCCAATACTTATCAATCATGAGGTAATTTGACTTCTGAGTAAGGGTGTTGGAAATAATATCTAACTTCTTTACCAAATCAGTTGTCTGCATTATTTTCTGGTTAACTGAAATCATTTCACTACTCCTGTTGGGGTCATGATAATAATGCTCAAAGGAAAGCATACAAAACATTGAAATCACTCAAAAGTTCAGCTGGTCTAGATTTCCTTGTATATAATCATTCTGATCACCTCACCTGCAAAGTTGGTGAATTCTTCTCCATGTTTCCCCAGCTCAGCACCCAGACTTGATCATGTGATTTATCGTAGTGTAGTTTCACTGGAACGGGATCTGTATTTACTGCCTGAAGTATAATAAAAACAGAAAACCTTAGTTTCAGTCACATTTTTAAAAGAAAAATAGCATATATACTTGAATGAGAATAATGACTGGACATGCATTTCCTTATGTTTTCTGAATGTATTTTGAAATTATGTTGCTGATTCTTGAAACAGCCCTCTGATTAATTCAAAGTTACCAAATTGCTGAAAAAAGTTATTTTTATTCATTATGTGCTCTAACATTTGATATCAAAATTACATTGTACTGAAGCTATTAAGAAGCTGAAAGCAAAAGTTTTAAAATCAAGTAAAAAAAGTACTTATCTTCCTTCCCTACCATCACTCTCACTTTATACATATCAGCTTAGAAACTACACCAATTATTGGAAAATGGCTAAAAAGGGAAGAGTATTGTCAAGCCACATACTGAAATCTATGCAAGGTCTAACTGCACAGTCCTGATTAAAACCAACATTGTGTTGCTACTTCCAAAGCATCCTATCTCTGCTAAACTGGATATATTTCAATGAAGTTGGAAGGATTGTTTTCAAATGTTTTCCAATTACATTTGCTACTTTTGGTGGACTTGTGATCAGAACGAAAGTGTTTTCCCTACAACCTTGAACACTTTCTCTTGACACCACAAAACTTCCAGATGATTGAGCTATACATTTCCTTTATTATGAGAACTGAAGGCTTCAGAGGTATGAAATAGGAGTGCAGTGTATTTGATTAAGAGACATTCTCCACGAGGTAAACAACTGGAGGGATTACTTTTCTATTTTCATCATTAAAACAGAAAAAATAGGTGGAATTTTTTTTCAGTCTCACTATTACGGAACTGTAAAGCAGAGCTTGTTTATCAGTTTGTCAAGGAAAGTACCAGTTGGCTAATTAAGTGAACTTAATTTAAATTAATGATGTAGATCCTCAAGATAATGCATTAATGGCTGGCTGAAACTGTTGATGATACTTAACTGTACTCCTGAGGTGTTGCAAGCCACGATTTCATCTAGGCAGAGTTTGTTTTTCCTTTTGAAAATGGAAAATGAAGCCAGGTTGCTCACCAGCTTATTAAAATCATAAAAATACCTCTTGAAAAATCTCATTCATGTTTGCTAACATTTTTTTCTTCAGGCTAGAATACAAGCTGTCTAAAATAATACTTGGTCTGTTGTATAGGTCAGGCATGTAAAATATCCTTTCAGCTTCCTCAGACAACAGGTCTGACCCATATGTATTCTGCTGAAGGAGTGCCTGCTACATTCAGGGTCTGGGCCATGGTACTGCCAGGAGAACTTTTTCAGTTTTTTACAGAGTGGATAGGTGGTTTCTTCTTTAAGATAGAGATTAGAAATAGTTAAAATATAAATAATATCCTCTGTATTAATATGACACTTAGAGAAAAGGCAGTTTATTAAGACAAATGCTCTCATTTCTGATCAGCTTATTATCTATTTTCCAAAAATCAATTATCCTTTGATTTTTTTTTTTCTGGCTAGGCAGTACCATAAGTAATGAAAATAGACCAGTATGGCTGTGAAATCAAACTCCCTTCTTTCCTTCGTGTTTGTATGACTGTTGTGTGCATGCATATGATATGAGTAGAGCAATATTCAGTGGCTGAAAAAGCTTGCCGCTTGAAAACATTAAAAAAAAAAATAAATTTTTTTTTTTTAGTGTGCTTTGAATGTCAGCATGGTTGGGCTGGATACAGAACAAGTCCCATAGTACCTTTCCCATGTATTTGGCTAAGTGGATCCTAGGAAGTAATATTCAGGTCAAAATAAAATAAACTTTCTTTGAAATTGAAAGGTATTTTTACTGGACTAGCTTGAGGGCTTGTGGAGCTATCTGGTTTTTAGCTCACTATATTTGCTAATGAGCACAGACAGTGCAAAAAGCTCTGGGTAACACCTGGGCATCATGTATATCTGCTTTTCAGCTCATTACAAAAATTTGAATATTTATGTGATAAAATGGCAACCAAAATCTGGAGAATCACTTTACATATTCCTAGGGGAGGGGTGTACTTTTAATCACCCCAACAAACAAAAACCCCAAAAAACCCCAACAAACAAAACCCAAGTGTAAAAGAACCCACAAATTCTCTAATATTTTTCGGTGGGCTCAAAAGGCATACCATGCTCTCGCTATTGAAGTCTAAATGCTCAATTAAATTGGTATTTCATCCATCATCTGCAGGAAGGCTTGATGACACATGAATGCCAACCAGAGACCAGGGAAACTATTGCTAGAGATTCCAGTCCTTCAAATTTGTGAACTGCAGTAGGACTATGCTTTTTAGTATCTCTTCCTGAAAAAATTCATTGAATCAGTTGTGAAAAAAATCTTGCTTTCAGAAATCAAAAATTAATTATCCATTCAGTTCATTGCATACTTTGATATGAAATGAAACTAGTAAAAGAACAACAACAAAAAATTAATAATTTTTTTATTATTAACATTTTGAATGACAGATTTTATCAGTCCCTGTCACCATTTGGATAGGTCAGGTTTTGAGGAAGCTATGTCTTTTGAGTCAGCTGGCATAGAACACAGAAGGCAGAAAATGCAACATCTAAAGAATGCAAAATTATGAAAATTAAAATTATTTGTCAAGTTAACGTAATCTTAAAATTGCAATTTTGCTATGTATTTTAAAATTTTGCATTAATATAAGTAATAGATATGTATACGAATATCATGGAATCCTAGAACGGTTTGAGTTGGAAGGGACCTTTAACAGTCATTTAGTTCAACCTCCCTGCAGTAAGCAGGGACTTCTGCAACTCAATCTGGTTGCTCAGAGCCTTCTCTAACCTGACCTTGAATGTTTCCAGGGATGGGATATCTACCACCTCTCTGGGCAACTTGTTCCAGTGTTTCAAGTGTTTTTCCAGTGTAAAAAGTGTCATCCTTGTATCTAGTCTAAATCTACCCTCTTTTAGGTTAAAACCACTACCCCTTGTACTACTGCTATAGGCCCTATTCAAAAATCTGTCCCTGTCTTTCTTATTAGCCACCTTTAAGGACTGAAAGGCTACAGTAAGGTCTCTCCAGAGCCTCATATACAATATGTAATCTATACATTAAAGTTTTTAATTCGTCTATTGACAAAAAAAAGGCAAAAAGCATGAGGAAGACCTCCATTTACATATTTTTATTAACAATTTAGATTAGATTGTTAATAAAAAGAAAATCTACATTATATTTAGCTAAAGAACATTTATTTCCTATGAATATGATAATACAATAAGTAACGCTGTAGATGCTTGGCATGTTTGTATGATTATAATTTGAATCAGAATACCCAGTGTGGTGTCAAATCATCTTTATCAGTTTCATATACAAATGTCCTTTCTTCTGAGAATCAGAGCAGGATTGCTAACAAGTTATTAACTATCCACAGAACTCTTTGCTTAAAAAATATCTTTCTTTCAGTAAAAAGAGGAACCCTGTTTTTAAAGTAAATTTAAAGATTTTGTATGATCTGTAGTGTACTTAAAAACCCCACAAACACACAAACTCAATCAAAAATCAAGCCCCTTGTCTGCTGAAAAGACTGTTGACAGTCTCCAACTATAATTGATTGCCACTGAAATTGAAATAAAACTAATCTTCCTGGTCAAATGACATAATCCTGAAAGTCTATAGCCTATATAATGAAACATATTCTATTACATGTGTTTGATTAAAAAAAAACAACCAAACAAACAAAAAGAAAACAAAAAAAGAACAGAAAAATAGTGTAATGTTGTGGGAATACTAGGAAGAAACCAAACGGTAAAAACTATTATGATTTTCCCTTTTACATATGCCTTGTTACAGAAACATTTTAAGACTTTAAGTATTCTCTTCATATTCAGAAAACACATTTTTAGAATGTAATGAGTTTATGGCTATTATTTTTGAAATGCATTTTCGCATGTCTTTAACAATTCTACAGACTAAATTCTGTCCTCACGTAAATCCCTTATTTCACCTCTCAGTACAATGACATCAGTGATACAACCGGATACATAAAGGAAAAAAAATAGAGACATAGGAGTACAGTGGTTATAGTATTTGATTTGAGTAGTGGTAACTAAACATCAAATTTTTATTCCACTTCAGTAAGAATACTGATCATCTGGAGTACATTGTGACACTCAGACTCTCCTGAGAAAATGGTGCTGTTAAAAAAAAAGTAATATACTTTTTAGCATTAGCTGGTACCTTGGACTTCCACAAACTATACCAGGGCATTAATCCCCGTACCATAGCATTGATTTATTTTACCCAGTGAACTATTTTGACTAAGCAGTGATTCTCCAATATCCCAGAAAATGAGAAACTTATAGTACTACATACTCAGTAGAGAGGTATAGAGAAGTTCAAATTAATAGTCTCCAATCTTGGTTATGGGTGGTGTTGGGTCTTCCACAATTCCAGTAATCTCTCTGTCTAAAAGCTGACTGAGTAACAGTCATCCACCTTATGTGGTCAAACCTAACTGCCTGACCTTTCCTGTCAAAACTGATTGACACATTCCTGTGATAAGACTCTATTTTAATGAATCATTTTCAAGTGAAGAGTATCTCAAGCCAGAAACTTGCCAAAGAACTTCTTTCCTCAACTATTTGATTAAGAGGTATTTTAATGTTGATTCTCTCCCTCCCTATTGCATATTCACAAGAACAGTCACTAAACATCAACTGCTGCTAAATGTCAAAAGCAGATGAGCTTTCCCTAGATACTGTGTTTACTTTAAAGCTAATTGCATTTTTTTTAAGTGTGAAGGAAAAAGAAATACATTCTTGCATATAAATTAGCTATTATCTTAAAGATGATAAATAAATACCTGTACAACTTTCTGACTCTGTACATCAACAATAAGAACTCTGTCAAGTGTGGGCTGAGATACATAAATGAACTTGTCTTTTATGTTAACAGCAGCTGCCCATACAC
Organism: Todiramphus chloris collaris; assembly: GCA_025345505.1. Lineage (NCBI taxonomy): Eukaryota > Metazoa > Chordata > Aves > Coraciiformes > Alcedinidae > Todiramphus > Todiramphus chloris. Next base: position 200,251 of record JANVCC010000035.1, read on the forward strand.
ACTGCTGAACAGGATCTCTATCTCCTTTGGGACAAACTTCATCCTATAATTAAACAGAAACAGTGGAAGTGTAAGAATCAAAGCAGTCAACAATGCAATAGAAAGACAAAATTTACTCATTTTCTTCTTTTTTAACTGTAAAATAAATTTAGGGAAGGAAAAAGGACAGACTCCACTAGGATATAGACTAATCTTAGACAAACTGCACATTGTAAGCACAACAGAACTCACAAGCGCTTTAGTCTAAACCACACCAGCTTTTAGGGATGTTTTCTAGACATTCAGGCAGTTAGCACTTTCCTGAGAAAGAAACCCATTTGAAACAATAATACATGTAGAAATAAAGCAAGCAAGAGACAGGAGACCTTAAAACCAGAAAAACAAATTAGACACGCAGTGTCTTGCTGTAAGGTAGCTGGCAGCTCCCCCATCTGCACCACTGCAGAATCTTGCAAAGGAAGTCAATTTTAGACATGGTTTACACTTGCACCTGAGAACACCGCAGTAAGACAGGCAAATACTAAATTGGGAAGATGATAATGTATAAATGAAGAGGAAGAGGGGGAGGTGTGGTGCAAGCTGTTAAGTGGTATAGGGGCAAGGCAGCAACAGTTAAAGGGGTCTGCTTTTTTGGTCACATGGAGTATGTTTCTTCAAAGGTCAAGAAGTCTGGCTATTTCTGCCATAAGATATTTTCATGGCCTATCTCACTACTGTTAAACTAAAAACAGATCAACTGACTTCTTACTATCATTCCTTCCCCAAAAAAAAAGGAAAATTTAAAAAAAAAAAAAAAAAATTCCTGCTCACTTGAGCAAATTCATGTTTCATAATACATATATTTATAATTATGCACTCTCACTCAAAATAGCTACCCGTAGTTTACATGCTCTCTATTCCTATTTTTACATAAATATAGGCCCATTCATCATATATATATATTTCTATCTATCTATTTATAACTATTTACACTCCATGCAATCTTCATTTTATCAAAATTAAAAGTTATCAAAATTAAAAGCAGTTGTCACCTCAGTTGGAAGACTGTTTCCCTGATCTCAAATTAGTTTTTATATTTATTCCAAATATGCCTCGTCTTAGCTGCATCTTTTATTTAAGCACATAATTACTTTTAGATTGTTCTACATAGTTCTGTTTCTTCCTCAGAAGGCAGCTTCATCAAATAATGCATCTCTAAATATTTATAACAACTCTGTATTGTGTTGTTCTTTTAAGTCATGTCTCTCAGGAACTCACCTTAGTTTACACCAGTTTTTGGTGCTGTGGATTCTACAAGGACCCATCCAATGTACTAGTTAAAAGTCACACCAACTCCTACTGAAGGAATCTAGGTTACTCTCGCATGGCAGTATGATTATTTATGTTGTCATAAATTTCTATAATCCAAAGTCAACTCATACTTTGCCCAAAAAAAAAACCCAAACCAAAAACAGTTTTGACAAAGTAGCAGTGCAAATTAGGTACCAAAATTCTCATATCCAAAATAGAGTCTTTTTCCCCAGAATGAATCCGTTTATGTAGTTACATAGATTTATCTAGATGCCTCAGAAACCATTTCAATCAATGGAACTGAAATCTAGCTTTTGAAAAGTTAACACTTCTCTGATTAAACAGTTTGGATTTCTTTTACATTACAAGCAGTAATTCTGTGTCTCTAGATTAATTTCCCTGGTAGTTGGGTAATTGGTTAAAATTATCCTTAAAATATAAGCATAAACACACCATTTTCTTCTTCTAATTAAAATGTAAGCAATTTGCTTTTTCCTAATTTATTCTCTGGAAAAAGCTAACATCTGATAAAACATTAATTTAATTAACTGGGTTTTTTTTTCCCCAGGATTTTTTAATCAAAAATTGTCTTGCCTTGTAACAAGTCAGCAGATAAAGGAAAATAAATCCTTAGAGAAAGTCTTTCAAGGTAGTCTGGGGCAAGAAATTCTCAAGAGAAAACACGCACTTGTAGATTAATATGTGTAATTTCTATGTTTATAAACTTGAACTTAATGCAAGGGTGTTCAGTATTTTAACAAGTATGTTTCAAGTTCATGTCCTGTGGAAACTTTGCTCTGCCATGTAGTCATATTAATTATTTTGAAAATAGGTATTCTGTTCCTACCTCCAGCACATATTCAAATTCAAGTGTAAGATGGCCTAGTTCATGAGATACAGCCATTATGTACTAGTTCTTGTAATAAAGAGGAAATCAGGATTCTATTGAAATCAAAAGGATTTTTCCATTGGTCTCAAAAAAGGCATTAGGTTTCCATTGCTTCTTTCTTCCCCCAGCCTCCTGAAATAATTATTCTGATTAGGATTCATTGGGATGAAAATAAAACCAGTTTTGCATAATAATTAGAAGTTAAAGAATTGGATAATATTAATTTTCAGAAGATAAATAGAGGTTGCATGTTAGTGAGGAAAATGTCACAAACAGAATGATGAGGCATTGAACAGCTAAAAGACTCTAGTTGGACCATTGATAAGAATTTATTTGACAGCGGTTTAAACAACTGGTGTCAAACCTGGTATAACTAAAAAATCTTTGTTATATTTCTGCATCAGAAAACAGAAATAGGTTTTGTATTTGTCTCTACACATCTAGAATTTCTAATTTCAGCCTAATAAAAGTCTACTTTTGTTTGATATTACTTGAGAAGATTCAAGTTATTTGAAGACTTTGGGAATGAGAGGAGGAAGCTCTTTGTGATTTCCTGTGAACCATGATGATCCAAGTAAAACACTAAATCTTGTGTTTCACTTGAAACACAAGGGAAGTTTATTTGATTCTGATGTTAGATATACACTAAAGTGCTTTGCTGTATTGACACTCAGCTGCATAAGAAGCAATTAAATATTTAGATATGGGTTCTCCAGTATATAGTTATTGAAAAATTGTATTTACTTTGAGCAAAATTAGCATACCTAAATTTGTACATGTGTAATACTTCAACATTTGTTCACAATACAGTGCAATGGCATGTAGAAACATCTGAGTTCATTCTTTTACAGGAGCTCAGCTGAAGGTGATTTATTTTTTTGACAGGCAAACAGGAAACCTGGGGAGTAACACTGCAGTATCACGGATAATATCCAGTCATTTTCTGTAACACTTATAGTACCTAAACTGCATTGTATAATTTAGAAATGTTCCTCCAGTTGAGCAAATGTTTTACAATGAAACAGTTCTGTAAGGTTTTACTTATCACTTGAACAGCTACTTCAGAAAAGTGAGAGACAGGAGAGCTGTAAGCAAGCACATATTTCTTTTACGTATATGTTAAGAACTAAGTGATGGAGATCTTATTAGCACTAGCTGTTGTATATGTGAAAGACTATGTAAAGCCATGTCAAAATATGCAATATAACAACATCTCTGATTAGTATATCTATATCACATGGTCAAAAAGAATTATTAACAAGCAATTTATACCATAAAACCTTACCACTTAATGATCACATGCTGAACATGATAAATATCTCATCCCTGGTTATTTTTTTATTATTATTTAGAGAAAACAGTTTTTCCAAAGAGGCTTGAGGAAGACGGTATATTCCTTAAAGAAGGAAACAGTTGTCTTCACAGTCAATAAGTTTTTTCAAGAATATTTGATCGTTGTCATAGTACTAGCAGTATGTGCTAATGCTCATGTTTCATTCTTCTAGGAGGAATCACAGTTTTTTCAAAATGTCTTTTTTGTTTTGTTTTGTTTTACTGAAAACTATTTCTCTTTTTTTTTTTTTATTTTGTGTGTGTGTGTGTGTGTTTTAGAATGCAGAATGAACAATGGTCTCACTATGAGTAGAAAAACATACGGATATATTTTCCAAATATATTTATTATTCTTGCAGGAATAAAGATTTATTAACCATCATATGTGAGGGAAGAGGTTTTCAATGTTCAAGGTAATAAGTAGAAATATTATTGAATTTAATGTGCAGAATGACTCCCATGTAGGTACAGAGCTTAATTTCTGTCTATATATTTACCACACTTATGCACAAAACAAAGATATCCAAAAAAGAAGAAGTATCTGCCTGCTTTAAAAGTTATGAAGACTACCTTCCTAGTCCCTTTCTTTTTTTTTTTAATTTTGTTTTTTTGTCAGAGGACATTATTATGCTACTTTAGGTTTGAAAGCTACAAAAACAAAACAAGTTTGACTTACCCATTATGATTAACATCACATTTCAATAAAAATACATTTCAATGAAAAATCTAGGCTGCACTTTAGACCAATACAATTTTAAGAGACTTCCTAAATAATCATCTTTTGAATTAAATAGCCATAAAAAAAGCTTTGGCTTATTTTTGGCTATATCAACCTAATTTCACTTAATCAGCAGAAATCAAGGTATGATTAGCTGTTCAAAACATAATTATTCACACTAAAATAAAACTTGCTGTTGAGTATAACAGCATTTGACATCAATAATGATAACTGACGAGTCAAATTCCATTGACACAATTCTGCTGTTACTTCAGTTTGCATTAGGTATTAGGGGAAAAAAAACCCCAAACTACTCATCAGTTATTCCATATTTCAAGGTCACTCATTCAAACCCAAATAATGAGAAAACGTTATTATTCTTGAAAGGTGATAAATCACATGGAACAAGTCTTAATGTAGTATCAAGTGTTCTTGTGAGAACACGCATCATGTCATCTAGCAATTTGATTAGGTGTAAAGGAAAAACATCAGAAGAATAGATGGAAGTGGATAATAGTCTACTGTTTTTATGTATGCTACATGTGGAAACTACTCCATAAATGCACAGAATTTGCTGAAATCAGCTAAAAATCTGTTAATAATAAAATTATTGAAACTATTTATAAGAATTTTAAGTCGGAGTCAAAGCATCAATCATCTTTACTAACTTCAGTGAAGCTGTAAGAATGTATAACAGGACAGGGATTTGCTTCACAATAGCTGACAGTTTAATACAAACAAACATCCAGTGGAGAAAAAGAACTCGTTAAAAATAATAACTTTAGATCTTATATTTACTAAAGAGATAACAAATTCTGATTCACAGAGAGGTACTTGACTGAGTGGAGGGAAGAAGGAAAAAACCAAATGAGAAATAAAGAGTAGAGACATGCTAAAGGAAAAGACTAGGAAAAGAGAAAGACAGGCAAAGAAAATAATGGATTTGAAAAGTATACAAGGAATATTAAATATAAAAGAGATATTGAAAGTTCAAATTTGACCAAGGAAAATACAGGACATTTTGAGCCCATCATCATAATTACTTTTTAATTGAGAAGACATGTCTGAAATTATCAAGCAGAATACACTAAACTAGCATTAATGAATTCTTATCTAAAGAAAATGATAATTGAGAAAACACTACAAATGAATAATAATTAAAAAAACTCAACTTGCCTGAAAGCTGAGGATTTTTTCGCTAGGCTTAATATGTCTCTGAAATTCACATTCCACTGGTTGTATTACTTTGATGCCATCTTCATAAAAAACATAAAACATGTTCCCAATTCCCAGACCTTAGGAACAAAACCACATTGAAAAATATAAAATTAAATAATGATGAAAAATAATCCTCATTTTCAACTATAAATTTAATCGCATTTTTGGTATGAGATTAATATGTTAATATGTATAATGCTAAATTAGCTAATCCTATGTCAACTTTTGTTGTAAAAGTAAAACAATGCTGTTAGGTTATTTAGAATTTCACATAGTTTTTTTCCCATGGGCAAGATAGTGCCTTTGTGAATACAGATCTAGAAATATATAGTTTGATAGCTGCAGTAATGAAAAGTGATCTTGTGAAATCGTCTACATTGAAATCATATTAATATAAATTCTCCATGTATTATTTTAGTTTTTCTGAGGGATGGAAGAGTTAATTTCTGTGTAACGTTGAAAGAGAATTTCTGAATATTTTTTATAAATCCTTATTTCATGTTTCTTTCAGTCAGAAAAATAAATATTCTCTGTTGTACTTTATTGGAATGCCAGAGTTTGGCAGATACTCATTTCAAGTTTGAAAGGCCACAAATGTTTGTAGAAATATTCATTAAGATTTCTATTGCAATGTTGTTGAATGAGAGGCATGACGATGTTTTGCAGAGAAGGCTGGAACCAGATCTGTAACATGAAGTCTCATAATATCTGTGGTCAAATTCACGACCAAATTCAAAGCCTTTGACACTGTCCCACATGACATTCTGGTCTCCAAGCTGGTGAAATAAGGGTTCGATGGATGGACAATTCAGTGGATAAAGAATTGGCTTGATGGCTGCTACCAAAGAGTGGTTGTCAATTGTTCTGTATCTAAGTGGAGACCAGTGACAAGTGGAGTCCCTCAAGGATCAGTACTGGGACCAGTCTTGTTTAACGTCTTTTCCAGTGACATGGACAGTGGCACTGAGTGCACCCTCAGCAAGTTTGCCGATGACACCAAGCTGTGTGGGGTGGCTGGCATGCTGGAGGGAAGGGATCCATCCAGAGGGACCTGGACAGGATGGAGAGATGGGACCATACCAACCTCATGAGGTTCAACAAGGCCAAATGCAAGGCTCTCCATCTGGGTCGGAGCAACCCCAAGTACCAATATAGGCTGGGCAGTGACTGGCATGAGAGCAGCCCTGAAGAAAAGGACTTGGGAGTACTGGTGGATGAGAAGCTCAACATGAGTCACCAGTGTGCTCTTGCAGCCCAGAGGGACAATTGTGTCCTGGGCTGCATCAAGAGAAGAATGGCCAGTAGGTCAAGGGAGGTGATTCTCACCCTCTACTCCACTCTCATGAGGCCTCACCTGGAGTACTGCATCCAGTTCTGGAGCCCCTATTACAGGAAGGATATGGAAGTGCTGGAACATGTCCAGAGAAGGGCCACCAGTATGATCAGAGGGCTGGAGCACCTCTCCGATGAGGACAGACTGAGAGAGTTGGGGTTGTTCAGTCTGGAAAAGAGAAGGCTCTGGGGAGACCAGTATCTTAAGGGGGCCTACAAGAAAGCTGGGGAGGGACTTTTTAGGCTGTCGGGAAGTGATAGGACTAAAGGTAATGGATTAAAACCACAGATAGGTCGATTCAGATTAGACATTAGGAAGAATTTCTTCACCATGAGGGTGGTGAGACACAGGAACAGGTTGCCCAGAGAGCTGGTGGAGGCCCCATCCTCGAAAGTTTTTAAGAGCAGGCTGGATGGGGCTTTGAGCAACCTGCTCTAGTGGGAGGTGTCCCTGCCCATGGCAGGGGAGTTGGAACTAGATGATCTTTAAGGTCCCTTCCAACCCTGACAATTGTATGATTCTATGACCACAAAATAAGGACATTCTATTTAGTTTACCATATGCCAATTAAGACAACATTTGTTGATTTGTTATGATGGATGATTAGGTAATCATAGGTAATCACGTATGTGATACAGTCATTTAAAAGGCAATAATACTGAAAGGTGGTTAGGCCACACACCAAATGAACAAGTTCAATTATCTTTGAGAAATCTTGTGGAATAATTTCCTGCTTCTGGCCAAGTTTTCCTAAAAAGAAAGAAGGGACACTCTCCAACTAGGGTTTTCCTCATTTTATATCAAATCTATGTATTAACAGGTTACCAAAAAGTGGGAGAGGACTTGGTCTATGCTGCATTTGCAATAGCATAGAAACAGGCTCAGGTTTAAGAAAAACTTACCAATCGTGTATTCAGGGTGCACTAAGGGCAACATGCCCATTCTGGCCAATGGATACTTTTACATGTATCTGTGGGTGAATTATACAGCCTATGTAAGTATGTCAAGGTATTTCTTTAAAAAATGCCTGACATTGCAACCTGTAAGAAGAGCTGGAATTTGTAGATAATCCTGACTGAGGTTAGGCTGTTCCTGCCAGTGAACACAGTATAGAGATCTGTAGCTGAGCAATTGGCTTATTGTGTATTGGTGATAAATAAATATGTGGAGCTGCCTGGGGTCACAACAAGGTTTTTCCTTCATTGACTAAAGTATATCATAGTTATTAGCGGGATAAGTAATACCAGAATTAAGGAAGTAAATTAGCTGATAACCCCAAGTGATACAGACATCTTATAAGCAGACTTCTAAAATTTCCTTCTCAGTTGTCAATACTCCCAAGTCTGGCTTTCCAGTGTACAGGTAATATGTATGTATAGTAAAACAGCCCAAACTTTGAAGGCTTTATTTCCTGGATATCTGGATAGTAATGTTTAACAAACTGTTAAGCACAGGACTTGACTTGAAAAGACAATCAAGAGGGTGCCAATCATATTTTTGGTTTTATTTAAGACAAAACACAACATAGATCACAAGCAATACCTTCCCAATAACCACTGAGAATACCATAACATTTGAAAAGTTCAGTGTTAACATCTTCTTGTGCATCAATTTAATTGTTAACAGTGGAATTGTATGAAACTCTGAACATGTCATTTGATCTCTGCAAGGCAAATAGGGCAGGAGGGTGACAACTAAGCTCCACTATAATGAGGAAACTGATTCTTTTTACCATCTGAACAACTGGTAAAACAGGAATATAAAAAATAAAATCAGCTCATATTTGTAAATACACTGGTAAATACCAAAGATTACTATGCAATTAGGCAAATGAAATATCAGATTTTTAATCTTTAAATTAAAGTAAATCTTAAGAAAAATGCAGAAATACCATTTGCAGCATGAATTCATAGAAAAGCCTGATGCACTTATAGTACTATCAGTCTTCCCACAGAAATAATTGAAACAATTTCCTATTCCTGAAATACATTAATTCCTAAATTGCAATTTTAAATTAAGAACAGGCTATTTAGAGCAATGAAATGAGAGCTCATTACAACACTTTGATTATATTTTTCTGCAATATGCTTTATGAGATTATCTCATATATATGAAAATGAATACCCATCTTTGCCAGTAAAATGTACATTACATGATTTCTGTGTTCTATTACAGACCTAATATTGTCTGTATTTATATTTATCCTTCAGCTATTCACAAACCACAAACCTCATTTCCCCTCCCAACATTTATTTACAAACCCTTACTGAGTTTAAGAAGGAAGTGCTTTGTCTCATTAAGTAAAAAAAGGTATCTCAATTTTCATTAACTATATGAGATTATAATTTTGTCAAATAAGAATGATTCACAGAAGAAGATCAATACCAACAGCACTTAGGCTGATTGGATGGAAGCTTTATCATGTCAGCAAACAAGCAAGAGTTAAAGTTCTACATTTAAAATCTAAGATTCTTGTTGTATCCTTTGAGTAATTGTCTGAAATTTTTGAACAGCTTATTTCCTTCTTTCTCCCCAAAAGGAAAAGCAGTTCACAAAGGCATGAGCATTTAAAGGATTATTTTTCACTGTATTTTTTCTTTAAATCAAATCCCTCAAGTGTTGCAAGTTAGAAGTTAATTACTGTAATTGTAAAGCGTGAACAAAAAAAACCAAACCCAAAAAAAAGCACACTAAAGGAATAATAGATGAGCATTTCACTGTAATATAGAAAACATTTAAAAAGACATCTTTATTAATACCTTGCTCTCGCCACAATATGTTTGCAACTGCAGCATGTAAGGGAGAAAAAGAACAGAAAAAACAAAAAAACAAAAAAAAATTAAATGACATACCAATTTTGAAATAATTATGCTCCTTTAACCTCTCATTTACTCAAATACTTCTACAGGTAAATGAATGGAAACAGTGAATTAACAATAAGATAAATAAAAGATCTCAGTTCTCCATGTCACATGACAAAATTGTGATTAGCTATACTAGTTATTTGGTTTAGGGTAAGTCCTATCACCTCTCATTACAACTCCCACCTCTGGAGCCCTAAGTTAACTCCATTAGCTTTTAACAATAGTGCATTTCATAATCTGTAAAAAAAAGCACGTGGAATTTGCATACACATAAATTACGTATATTAATTACAGGTGATGTAATTTTCATAATTTCATTTAAGCACTGGACTTTGAAGGGATTTATTTCTGAACGTAGTTATTGCAGAACCATGCAAACCAAATTTAATACAAAATATTGTCCTGTGTTGTGGTAACACAGTCATCCTACCAAATTTGTCACGCTTGTCATTATTTTTGGAAGACCAAGCTGGGAACTGTAAGACGATATTGTAATCAGCTAAGTGTTTACGTTGTTTTTCCATGAAAGCATATGGTGTATTTGTCCATCTTGTTTACAATTGAATTTTAGACCTTTGAGATCAATGAAAACTAATTATCCTAATATTGCTCTTTCTGCTTGGAGACAATAAAAAAGCCCAAATACAACTTTGCAAATTTAAAGTATTTAGAGGTCAGCATGCCATCGAATTGCCTAAAGCACCATCACTGAAAATCAAAATATTTTGTAAAATACAGATTTTAAGAAACAGAGAAACACTTAAAAGAAATTAATACAACAGAGAACATGTATATGTCATACACAGATGCAAGAAGCTGTCATGTTCATTGAAACACAGTGTTGTCAAAGCTGAAAACATTAATGTGCTTTAAAAAAAAAGTAGGAAAAAGTAATGGCAGACACTTTTTTTTTAAATTATGTTTTGTACACAAAAGTTCCTCAACTGCTGACTGCTTAAGTTAGAGAGTAGAAAAATGAAGCACTAACACTCTGGAAAAAGTTCCAGATATTATGATTTTCCAAAGTATCTTTTATGGCACTGCTAAAGAGAGGACCAAGATGGGCTTTTTGCCTTGTGCAGTGCAGCATTTTTCCTGTTCTTGAGTTCTGAAAAAATATACAGAACCCCAGATATGTAGAAGTGTCCTTGGAAAAAGTGTCAATCTACTTTCTGACAAGCTCATGATTCAGAGGCTTAGGGTAAGAGTGCTACTGGGCTTTTGTTTTTTTCTCTCCCTCTACTATTTTTTGTCTTCTGAATTTTTTTTTCTTCACAAATTCTCTTAACAGAGCTACTTTTTATCTGAAGATAAAAAATCTTCAGATCTTTGAAGATAAAAATGAGAGATCCCCATTAAGTAGAAAGTAGCAGCAATATTATTGAAGTGATACTGAACAGTAGAATAAGAAAAGTTCCCTTTTCCTAACATAGAACATTAGTGCAGCTTTCAAACATGCTCTGCCTCTGTTTTATTATTGTCACACCAGCTTAATCTCTGGACTATTATGTGTGCATTATTTTCACATATTAACCTTGCCTTTCCTTTAATATTTGTACCAATAGGATCCAATAAATTGCCAAAAGCCCAGGTTAATGGATTGTAACATCTTGTCACTTAGACTGATTATTAAACCTTGACAACAGGAGGCAGAATCTCTGCCAAGCTGCTACTAAGGTCAAAATGGAGTCAACATATTTTAAATTTATTTCTCAATCATTTGCCTTTGTACTTGCTCTTCTGATTTCAGGTTATTAATTTCAAAAGAGACTAGCTTTGAAGGAAGTCTTGATTACATTGGCTAAGTATGTGTCCTCCAGACATCCAGCTGCTCTGAATGACACTTCCTGGTGACTAAATTGCTAATACCAGTATAACTCTTAGATTTATATCCAGTCTATCCAAAGTACATTTGGTTTACTGCATATTTCAGTGACAAACATGAATAGAGTATTTAACATGTCTCTTCTAGATAACATAGGGCTGCTTACATTTAAACTATTTGATTATTCTCCTGGATTAGACACCTGACTATAAGTTGCAATCATGAGACGGAATATTAGTTTGATGTTTTATTAACAGATATTATTTTTTAAATTAAGACCTAATAAGTAGATCATCAGTACTGCAACCACAGAAAGAACAGACTGAAAGGTTTGAGTACTTGAATAATTTTAGTTTAGACATAAAGAAAAAGGTGTTGATTTACATAAAAAGAACATTTAAGAAAGAACTGTATCCTTATGGCTTTACAGCTACAGAAACTATGCCTCTACAGAAGACTATCCTTTGCCTTTCATGCTACCCACCAGTTTCAACTCCAAGTGGGTTTTGGAATTTCTAACGATTGCTGAGTACCCAGACAATGCTCTATATTCAGATGACAGTTCTGTGTTTGTGTATGTTATTTTATATGTCTTTTTCCTTTCTTTTCTTTTTTCTTTTTTTTTTTTTTTTCGTTTCCTGTAATAAAGCAAATTATTTTCCCTAGGGGAACTTGGATGATTTTCTTTAAAATCACTTTTCTCTTCACATTGTGAGAAAATAACTACATAGTGTACGGCAGCTGAGTTCCTGTGAATTTATCTATAAACTTCTACTTGTTATCAGTTTTTTTCTCAGGAGTGAAATAGTAAAGAAAATAAAAAGTAATTACAATTATTCAACTGTGTGGAACTGTGAAGTAGCAAATGAAATTACTTAAGATACTAAGCACGTATTAATGTGTTAATGGAAAATGACACACATGGCTTTGAGCTCTGCTCAAAAAAAACCCCAAACAAAATGGGGGATTGAAAAGAGTGTTTTAAAAGCCCCACATTAATTAATTTTAAAAGTAACATATCAGTTTGAAGAAAAATGAGACATTATTTAAGAGTGCAGTATAAAATCATAAAAACCAGTCATCACCTCATCTAATACAGATCAGGAAACCTCATTTATTGTTCTATTAGTCCTATAATTCTTATTCAAGAAAGATGTCCAATCTTGAGAGAAAGACCACAATGCTGAACAAATACAACATCTGTAGATGGAAAATATGCTTAGGAACATATTATTTATCTTCCTTTTTGGCTAAGCAAAAATTAACATCTTCAGCCACATCCCATACTCAATTCTCACACATTTATAAACTTCAAGATACAAAACCGCATACTTACTGATAGATCTCAGTAAAGACAGACACATTACCATCTCCTCTTGTGCCCTATTTCCCTGATTTATAAAAAGAAGGCTATTCTAACAACATACAGTTGTTAAATAATATCAGGAGATGTGACTGCACTAGTGAGACCACATCTGGAGTATAGTATTCAGTTCTGGTCTCCTCAGTTCAAGAGAGACAATGAAATACCAGAGGCAGTCCAATGGAGAGCTACAAAGATGATGAAGGGACTGCAATATCTCTCTTATGAGGAAAGGCTGAGAGATCTGAGGCTGTTTAGTCTGGAAAAGAGAATATTGAAAGGGGATCTTATTAATGTTTACAAATATGTGAAGGGTGGGTGTCAAGTAGAAGGGGCCAGTATTTTCTCATTGTGCCTTATGATAATATGAGAGGTAATGGTAGCATTATTCCTTATATATTCTATGGTATTAAAGCAGATATTTTATTACACCAACTTTTTTTTCCTTTTTTTTTTTTAATATCTGCACTGTACCCCTCTCTCTCTTTCCCCAATCCAGTGCAGGACAAAAAAGAATCCATTTTTTCTTTAAAGGGGATTTATTTTTTGGGGTTTTTTTTTGTGTTTTCTTTTTTGAGCACACTTAAGGGCTCCATGAAAATCTTTATTCATGGTCCTTACATAGATATTCTATGCTTTTGTGCTCAGACCCAGCCTTTGCTTACAAATAGCTAACATAACGTCTGAAAGTCTATTCTTTACCTTTGTTATTAATTTTCCATGTTGGTTGAAAGGTAACAGGTTTCACATTTTTCAATAAACACTGCCCTTAGTACTTAATGAAATTTGTAACAGCAGTACAATTTCTTACCACCTTTGGATGTAAATATAAACTGCAAAAATCCATGGTATTTCCATTATTAAATGACCAAGAGGGTAATACAATGTCACTTTCCAAATAAATTCTTTATCTTACCCCTTATCACACTGGTAATATATGTCATTATGTTCACTTTTCTGTCTCAACAGTCAATGTAGAAGCTTTCAGCTATATAAGCTACAGTGTTCTTCCTCCATACTTCTTTATTTTCCCAACATTTAAGACATAACAGTTGGAAATAAAGAGTGTGTGTGTATATATATACATATATATCAAGATTGACATTCATTGACTTGGACTTGCTTCCTTTTGGCACTGGCATTAAATGTTCACATTGACAGTAATCAGAATACAATACTGTATATCCAGAGAAAAACAAGATCAGGTCCATAAGATTCAGAAAAGGAACATGTTCTTGAAGTACAATCTTAATTTTCTTCCAGAAACAGTTTTCTTTCTTCTATCATATGTTTCAGTGGTCATTACAAGAAAACGATGGATAAGCTTTTAAAAACTATTAAATATTTTTGTTTTGTTTTGTTTTGTTTTGTTTTGTTTTGTTTTGTTTTGTT
>JANVCC010000035.1:221467-387037 GCA_025345505.1 Todiramphus chloris collaris
AGGAAGGAAGGAAGGAAGGAAGGAAGGAAGGAAGGAAGGAAGGAAGGAAGGAAGGAAGGAGGGAGATTGTCTTTTGGATGAATCTTCTTAGACATAATTGGGCTTATATTGTGTCTTCTTTCATTTACATCTCTCATGACACCAATGGTCATCAAAACAACTTACTGCTAGTAGATTTTAAAGCACTTATTGCAAGCAGTATTCATAGCATAGCATGTGATTTCACAAATCCTGGGAAGTTAGCTGATTTAAAATTATTGCATAACATTACAATTCCTGAAAACAGGCATGGCTATTTCTGTATAATAACTGTAGATCAAGTCTTCAGAGGATACAACAATTAGGTACTTAAAACACTTGGAAACTGGAGATGACCAAGTTACTTCATATCACCAGATTACTAGAAATTCAGCATGATCAAACAACTTATTTATCCTCAGCTGCCTTCTCAGAAATGTCTGAGCAGTCATTCTCATGACACTTGAAAAAAGCATGTTAAGAGTTTTGAAATTACAGTTATAATTAGTGTTACTTGAAAGCAACTAAGTAAAGATACTAACAGGATTATAAAATTTTCCTGCTTGGAAGATTTTCTTCAAAATATTTAAAGGTTAATAAATCTATATGTAACCAAACTCAAGTGTCTTGTGACAGGGTGTATCAGGCAATCTTGCAGTGCTACCAATTCTGACTCTAGTATCTTCTGTTGAGGACTTGGCACTGTCGAATAAGCTTCTAGATAAATAGGAATGCCTTAATGCAATCAGATTTATTAGTAAAATAGCTAGAATTTTACTAGATATATTTCTAATGAATATGTAGTACTCATTAAAGTAATTTAAAAGGAAAGAAGAAAAAAACCCAATAAAGTGCAAAAAAGTAAATGACTGAAGTGTAAACTTAGGAGTGGATTTTTCTGATCTGAGGAAAGAAAAGGAAGGGGAAAGAACTATCAATGCATACAAACAATAGGCAAAGAGGGTTTATAAGCTCTACTACCTTTCAACACAGGATAAAAAAACCCTACTTTTTGGTAGTGGTAGAGATTTCTTTGGCACACTGAACTCCCAATTTAGCAAGTGAATGTGGCCACTGTTGCTCTGTGGAGAGCCAGTTATCCAGGCACAAGACAGTATGGTCAAGCTGGAACTGATCTGGACCTACTGAGCACTCCAGTAGGTGAAATCAATGCCTGTGATGACTCTCATCTCATGTGGGCCAAGTTTGCCTCTTGGTATATCACAAGATCATACAGGAAGACTGAAAAACATCTTCCTCTCACACACCTATCAGCCCCAGAAATGAGACCAGGACTACTGCTTTGCCTTAATTTAGGCATCCAGTTCCTTTTCCCCTTCATATTCACTTCATATGCACCAAATCTGTCATAAGAAAACCCCAAATCTTAACAACAATGTGAAAAATATGTCAATTTATAGAATGAATCAAGAGATTTTCTTTTTTTCTTCTAAATAAACTTCAGATTACACTTTGCCTTCAGTGACTCTTGGATACCATTATTTAAACTCTTTTTTTTTTAATCAGTTATCTACATATACTAATTTTAATTTATTTTATATTTCATCGGTTGTGATATGGCGTTAGGTGAGGGCTACATGTGTTTTTATATTTCTCATAATACTTACGGGTCTTTCGAGCAGAATCTTCTACAAAAAGAGAAGAAATGTCTTCATCCACCCCTGCTTCATTCTTTGCAATACAAGTATATGCTCCTGTATCTTCATAGCGCACATTGCTAATATGAACTTCACTACCATTTGCTGAAAGGAGAAGAAAAATCCAACATGCAGACATGGTACAGTGCTTTCAGAGCATACATTCAGAAGGCTTTCTCTGCTTATACTAATTAAACCATTTTCATTCCTGAGTTTGTAGCTTGGAGGCATGTCAAACTAAAAGATATTCAACTGGCTACTGAATTACATGCACTAATATTCATTTCACAGATATGAGTCTGAGATTTTATATATGTTTAAATGACTATGGTTGTCTTTAAAATCAGGTAAATATTATGGTTTTATTATGTTGCATTTGGTCACTTAACGCTCTCACTGACTTCCCACAAAAAAAACAACACAGGTTTTCAGGGAACATAATGGGCTAAAATTTCAACATAAGCAATAATTATAATAAAATAATTTGTTTCTATGAACCAGTGACACCTGGTTTTGTTTTTGTGAGAATGTAGTGCAGCAATAGAAAAAACAGGCCCATTGAAATTTTACACCTACATCAATGTAGGAGTCTATGGAAACCGCTTCAGAAGTTGTATGTCAGCTTCAGTAGGAATGTCAACAACCAGTCTGTCTTTCACAGGAAGGTCTTTTAAATAATGTCGTGTGAATAATGATGTGATCAATTATTCATTGCATTTTTATATATATATAATACCTTTCAGCTGTAGGATCTGTTTTAGCTTTCTAGGTATTCTGATGTGTATACTAGAAGGGGCACTGAGTTATGGTGCACTACTCCTTCTATACCACCTTCTGCTTGAAGCTAATGTAAAGACAGTTTAAACCAGGAAAGCTCAGGAAAAATGCTATGAGATTTTCAAAATTTTATTTCAAGGAAGTACATTCAAGAAAACAGAATTATATGTAAATTGCTTAGAGAAGAACCCTTTTTATTTATTTATCATAAATATTTAACACAGAAGTGAAGGAAAAAATAATTCTGCTCAAATCCATGTAGAAAAAATTAACAGAATGACAGAGTACTGCTATGGAAGAGGAGTCCATCGCTTCCTACTCATAGTGGAAAGTGTTTCTGCAAGGCAATTGTTCATGTACATCCAGGAGAGAGGCCCATGAAAGAACAGAGGACTATAACACCTATAGAGAAGGTAAAACTCTCTTCAGAGAAGCATTCACTGTCTGTCTCTCCCACTCTTTCTTACACTAAAGTCTGATAGCTGGTTTTGCAGATGAGTGAGAGAAGGTTTTCAAGGGAACACTGTCAGCACAGGATTTTTTTTTCTATGGATGATCAAAATATTAGTGATCAATAATCACCAGGACAGCAGAAGCACATTCATTGAATTTGCTGAGCCCTGAAGATTCACTGAAGATTCATAGACAGGCCTTTATTGTTGATTAGAACTAAGACTTTCCTTTAGGGTTGTTTTTTGTGGGGGTTTGTTTTGTTTTTTTTTTTTTTTGTGGGAAGTGTCTTTGCACTGCCCTGGAGGTCTGCTGAGACCCTTCAGAAAACAGCACATCCATTTCAGGTATTTATCCTATCCTTTCCACCAGCAGGCCCCTGAGTCTCATTGAGATTCTTATAAGTGAAAAAAATTCTGTTTTCAACTGAGCTGCAGTAAAGGTAAAGTTTGGGACATGTTGTGATCTAAGTTTGGACTCATGAAAAACAGATTAACATCAATGCATTGGAATAAATCTTTAGAGACAAAAGCATTGCTTCCCAATTTAAATATTAGTGTTGAATACTCATTGAATGACATTAATGTAGTTGTAGTGACAAATTCTAATCCTGGACTGGTCTGCTTGCTCTACTCAGAAACTGCACACTTTTGAATAAAAAAACATACTGGAATTTACTGGTAATCCTGTCATTAAGTACAACCATTATTCTAACAAAGGAAAAGCAGAGAAGATATGTGTCTTGGGAAGTAACTGGAAGATGTCTTCTAAAATGTTTTAGATTATTAGACGTCAACCCTTGGTTTAAAACAATGCAAGAATGATAGCTAGTACAGAAAGGATGCACTGATAAACATTCACAACCTGCAGAAAACAATAAACATGTCCCTTTACCTTGAAGAGTTAGCTGTTTGGATAACTTTGGGGTGATATCAATTCCATTCTTCAGCCAGCTAAATTGTGGTTTGGGAATACCTTCAGCATGGCACCGAAGGCTAGCTGTCACACCTGGTTCTCTTGCCTGGCTCTCTGGATAGACTCGGATGACTGGTGGAACTGAAAGCAGGAATCAGTTACAATTTAATGGAGAGGACTATTTTCTTCATTTTAAGAAAAATAATTATAAGCAATTCTAAAGACTTCTGCAGCTATATATAACAAAACACAGATGTGGTATTAGTCACATATTCAGTGACACTCAATACTGAACTTTGCAATAACAAATGTATGAAGCAGGAAGAATGTTCTTTGACAAAAACATCTTTTCACTGCCCATGGTATCAATGAAAAATGTCAAAATTCTAATTCAGTATTTTGAGGTTGAATAATAACATTTATACTTTTCCTTAGATTTCTTTATAAAATATTGATACTGTAAAACCAGTAAGTTATGTTGTGATGTATACAGACTGTAATTGGCATGTTTTACAAACCTTTAACACTTCATCTCCACCTTTCCCCTCTTTCCAAAACAACTATCAGCAGCCCATTTTACCTATATGAAACATGTCATCACAGAATCACATTGAAGTTAAAGTTGAAGTTGAAAGGGATGTGCAGAGGTCATTTTTTCCAGAACTGTGCTCAGGTAGGGCCACCTAGAGCCAGCTGCCTAGAACCATATGTACATTTTAGAATATCTCCAAGGAGGAAGACTCTACCACCTCTCTGACTGACCTGTGCCAGTACTCGGTTGCCCTCACATTAAAAAAAAAAGTGTTTCCTGATGTTCAGACAGGACTTCCTATGCCCAGGACACCATTTGCCTATTAATTTACGACATGGGCATAGTGCTGAATCAGGTTCAACCTGGTATCCATCAGGACACCTTGATCCTTTTCTGCCAAGCTACTTTCCACTTGCATGAACCCCAGAATATTCTGGTGCATGGGGTTACTCTTCCCCAGGCAAACACAGGACTTTGTACCTTTTGTTAAATTCATGAGGTTCCTGACAGTCCATTTCTCCAGACTGTCAAGTTTCCTCTGAATGGCAGCAAGACACCCTCATGTATCACACACTCCTCTCAGTTTGCTGTCATTTGCAAACCTGCTGAAGGTACAACTCTGCCCCATCATACAGGTCATTACTGAAGATCACAGAATAGTAGCAGTTGGAAGGAAACTCTGGAGATCATCTAGCCTAATCTCCCTGCTAAAGCAGGTTCACCTAAAGCAGGTTGCACAGGAACACATCCAAATGGGTTTTGAAAGTCTCCAGAGGAGATTTCACAGTGTCTCTGGGCAGCCTGTCCCAGTGCTCTGCTACCCTCACAGTAATGAAGTTTTTCCTTATGTTCACATGGAACTTCCTGTTTTCCAGTTTGTGCCCATTGCCTCTTGTCCTATCATGGGGGACCACTGAAAAGAGTTCGGCCCCATCCTCTTGACACCCACCCTTCAGATATTTATAAAGATTGATAAGTTTCCCTCTCTATCTTCTTTTTGTCAGGCTAAACACACCTAGATTTCTCATCCTTTCCACATAAGAAAGATGCTCCAGTCCCCTAATCATTGTTGTAGGCCTCCACTGGATTCTCTTCAGTAGTTCCTTGTCTCTCGAACTGGGGAGCCCAGAACTAGACTGAGTACTCCAGATGTGACCTCACTAGGCAAGAATTGAGGGGGAAGAGAACCTCCCTTGACCTGCTGGCCACACAGTCCATGGTACCATACATTCCATTGGCCTTCTTAGCTACAAGATCACACTGCTGGCTCACATTTAGGCTGTTGTCCACCAGAACTCCCAGGTACTTCTCTGTGAACCTGTTTTCCAGCAGGTCAATCCCTACATCTACTAGTGCATGGGGATTTCCTCCGTTGGTGCAGGAATCTACACTTGCCCTTGGTGAACCTTCACTAGGTTCCTCTCTGTCCAACTATCCAGCCTGTTCAGGTCTCACTGAATGGCAGCTCAGCTTTCTCACCTATCAGCCATTCCACCCAGTTCTGTATCTTCAGCAAACTTGCTGATGATACACTTTATCCCTTCATCCAGGTCATTGATGAATATGTTGAACAAGACTGGACCCAGAACTGATCCCTGGGCAGCTCCACTAGCTACAGGCCTCCAACTACACTCTGCACCACTGATCATAACTTTCTGAGCTCTGTCATTCAGTCAGTTCTCAATCCACCTGTCTGTACACTCATCTAACTCACATTTCCTGAGCTTACCTGTGACGGTATTATGGGATACAGTGTCAAAAGCCTTGCTGGAGTCAAGGTAGACAACATCCACTGCTTTCCTTTCATCTACCTAGCTAGTCACACTCATAGAAGGCTATCAGACTATTCAAGAAAGATTTCCCCTTGATGAATACATGCTGACTAGTCCTGATAACCTTTTCCTCTATGTGCTTAGAGATGACCTCCAGAATGTGCTGTTAAACAGGACATTTATAAGATTAGGCTTTTGAGTTTCATTAGTAGCACAATATAAGGGTTGTTGACATTAATTTTCCAAGGTTTGGAAACTTGTTGCAGTATATGCTTACCAACTAAAAATCTGTTACATGCCACACAACAGTACTGGCAGAGAGAGGGGATTTGACAGCACAGTGGGCATATTCCTATTGACAATCAATGATTAAGCAAGATTTAAAAATCTTGCTGTGTAGATTTTTAGAGGAATAATTATTGAACTTGTCTTCAATTATGCATAGAGACAACTTGTTGGAGGTTGTTTCTAACAATAAAAGAATTAACTGCAATGAAAATTTAAAAAAAATGTATTTCCTAGTCTCAAAAGTTTTGTTTAATGCAGCTCTAAAAATGTGGAATACTTAGCTGGTGTCTCAAAACACAGAGGTAGATGATTAAGTATGAGTTCATAAAGAAGAACGTAACAAGATAAAAAAAATTGTGTCTGTTTTGGCATGAGATTAAATATTTTCAAATGCTATCCAGTAGTTTACAAGAAATGCCCCACCATGCTGTCTTATTAAAGCATTAAAATGCCCAGATTTCTGAACTGAAAAAAAATAGACAAATGTACTGTGTCTCAGATAGGATGCAAAAACCAGTAGATTTCAGGGCGATTGTAAATAATATACATGGAAAATTACACATAACCCCAATATGCAAATTGCAACATGGAAGAAGATTGAAGATATTAAAATTATGGCCACTACTTGCTTAGACAACCACATGAGAGCAAAAACATCTGAAAATCAGCAATTTAAGGTTTCTATTGAGTTTCTGGAAGGAATTTTGCTTTTACGGACACGGATCTGTACCTTTCATCTCAAACCTGACATTTCCATTCCCATTCCCCCTCCTCTGCTTCCCTATTCTGTCTCCTCTCCCATAGGATCTATGTGTTCTACACTGAGACCCTGTCTTCCCCATTCCATTCTCCAAGAGAGAAAATGGTCTGTTCAAGCTGTCTGGAATGCAAAAAGAATGTATGTGTTTAAGAAAGAAATATGTAATATATATAGTGAGCTAAGTTCTTCTATTGCTATATATAACTTTTCTTTTTGATTAAACTAAGATACTCTGTTTGGAAAAACAAAGGAGGTAAACAATTTTTCAGACACTAAATCACTGATTTATACTGGCTGAGGGTCTGGGCTGTCCTTTCTTCACCTTAAACTATTAAAACTTTTGGTCTTTTGTCTTGGAACTAAGGTGATGAAAATTCTTGTCATCTCTCTGCAAAGAACTTGCTTTGTAAATCAGTATGAAAGCTCAGGGAGTAGGATACCATTGTTAATACATAAACAGAAAGAAAAATGTCACGTTGGTGCTATATATATATTAAGTTGATTTGTAACATACACCATAAACCCACACAAATATTAGAGGAGGTTTGAATTTTAAGGCCTTCTTCCTTTTTTTTTTTTTTGTTTGGTTTGTTTTGGGGTTTTTTTGTTTTGTTTTGGTTTGGTTTTGTTTTGTTTTGTTTATAATGGTTAATGAAATTTTGTTTGTCTAGAGACAGTTTTCCAAAAATTAAATTCCTCAAATTTACACCTTGAAAAATCTTGGCTATGACATGTATATGTTTAAGAAATAGAAAAAATGAGTTAAAAAAAAATTATTTACACTCATTTAGATATCACGTCTATAACTGCCAATGTGATCAATAATGTTAACATCACTGGTTATGGACAGCATAGATCTGTAAATTGATAAGTTAAGGAGAAAAGACAAACTAGGTCTTCCAGATTGTTCAACAGAAATTTTCAAGGTTTCTTTCGTGTCACATCTACATATCACATTCATATAATCCTAAGAACAATAATAACAAGAAAGAGTAATAATTTTAATAATGCTCCTTTAACACTTCAAAAAACATAAGCAATAACATAAACAAGAAAAAAATCTTTATTATTCAAATTCTGTTTTTTCACTTAATATATTTATACACTTCTGTTGTCTTAAATAGCTGAATATTTATATATTTATAATATTATAATAGCTGAATATATAAAGTCATTAATTGAACATATTAATACCATTAAGGGCATTTTAAAGACAGGTGGCCCCTTAGCAAATACAATAACCAATATTACAAGTTTGTTGCTAAGTTTCTTACAGATTTTTTTCTCTGACTACCTTTTACTACTTTGTTTAGAAAAGCTCTACCAGCATTCCTCTATAAACTTTTGAATGGCTGTTGTGGATAAAAAAAAAAAAAGAGGCTAATAAACAAAAGTAAAGGAAATGATACAAATCCTTCTGAAATACAAACTAAGTAAAACCAGATTTTAATGAACAAATCATGGAGTTGATATCATAAATATTTTACGGAGATCAAATTACGTATTTCCTCTTTGTCTTCACGGATACTAAGACCATCACATACACCTGTCATCTGAGAACATACTTTCTAATTCATGGGTTTTATGAAATGTGGCATCAACAATAGTAATGGAAAAATGCCTGGTGGAATAAATTTCAATTTCATAGATATATGGATAAAAAATTTAAATTCAAACTGCCAGGTTCAGATTCATGCAGTCACATTCTCTCAGTATCACATAGTCACAAAATTATTATTTATAAGTTTTAAGTATGTAAAGACTAATAATTAGCATTGTTTATTGAAAAAGTAACTCCTGCCCCATTACAAATTTGTGGGGGTTTTTTTAATAGTATATAGGAAAAAGGATTAAATGCCAACTTACTGTAATATTACTGTCAATATTTACAATATTAATTGTGTAAGATTAGACTGAATTTTTTCACCATTAAACATGTCTCTTACAGTGCTCATTATCTGTATTGTTGACAATCTAAAGGAAGTTTATTATTCTTTACTACTGTACCAGTCATTAAAAATAAAAATTAATCCTGAAGATTTTAGTCTTAAAAGAAAAATATTTGCAAACTAGTTGACGTATAGATTTATTTTTCAAAAAATATACAGATTTACATAAATGGAAATCAAGAAAGGACTTAAAAACTAATTATACTGTTTTCATTAAACCTTCATATTATATCTTTGTGATCAACAAAGCCTCACTATCTCACTAACCTTTTGTCTGATACTCCTGTTAATATAAGTAGCATTATATTAATTGGTCATTATCACAGATGCAAGTACTGACCATCTTGTCTGTGCTTAGGAAGATTAGCGCTTAGAAGTACAGATCTAGACTGTGAAAGAGCTGTTCATTTGAGCTTTAACCTCAATGGTTTTAACTCTATTTATCCACAATATACACCTCAAATGATCCTATTGCTCAGAGGAACTAATTTCTCCTTTTCCTTGCTCCTCCAAAAAATCAACATCCAAAATCATGTTGGAATATACCACTCCAGTGCCAACTTGTGAAACAGCAGCTATGCGAGCAGAGCAAACATGTACAAGTCAATTTATTGTGACAAATTTAAATTTATATGAATGATACAGAAGAGCAACCATGACTTTGGCAACATAAAAGTTTACAGTGGTTTCCAGCTGAAAAAATATAATTTCCTGACAGACACTTTATCACCAGAAAAATCTACAGTTGTCCTGGTTCACCCCTCCCAAAATATGTTTCTTGATTTTTTAGTCTTGCA
The DNA here is from genome assembly GCA_025345505.1 of Todiramphus chloris collaris. Taxonomy (NCBI): domain Eukaryota; kingdom Metazoa; phylum Chordata; class Aves; order Coraciiformes; family Alcedinidae; genus Todiramphus; species Todiramphus chloris. Next base: position 231,384 of record JANVCC010000035.1, read on the forward strand.
GAATACTTTCTTCAACTTAAGTAGAGTTTTGCTAAACTGAGACAAATATGATGAATCCTAGTATTTTAACTATTGTAACACACTTCTTCAGGATTATTAACACATTGGGATATGTAGGGAACATGTTGACAAAAGCATAGTTTTGTTAATAAATTAGGGTTCTGCAGCATTCTTAACAGAAGAGACCTATGCACTTGTTTATCCCAGTGTGTTCTCCAGAATTACTAAATTAATACTAAAACCTACTCTATCTGTATATATGTATAAGTATATATAAACCCACTTATTATTCTGCAATTAACATATTAAAAGTCGTCACAGGTGACCAGTTCACAGTGCAGAGCACTGCCTCTGGACTATCTTTACTCCTTTTAATAACTATTAATCATATAGAAGTAATAAATTAAAATATTATATTTTACTGCTTTTCAAGGTTATTTATAGGAGAACAATAAGAGAGAAAAAAAAAAAATCTCTTTTTCTGTTAAGCTGTAACACAATATAAAAAAAGTAAACCAGAAACAATATCTTATTACTTGGTAATTAGAACATATTTCCTTACCATTCACTTGGAGAATATGAGTTTGATAGAGCTTATCATAGCCATCAGCATAGCAGGTGTAATTTCCCATGTAAGTTGTGGTAACTTTAGTAATGTACAAGGATCCATCATCTCCAAAATCCTAATGGGAAAAATTAAACCCAAGGTTATCACAGCTATGCCTGCATCTCTACAGTAACTACGCACATTATCTTGGCAACAAAGTTGTAATGCAAGTATCAAACATCACAAATATTAAACCAGAACAGCTGACAGTAATCCAGAGGGAATGGCCTAAAGCTGAAACAAGGTAGGTTTAGACTAGACATTAGGGAAAAATTCTTCATGGAAAGGGTAGTGAAATACTGGAATGGGCTGCCCAGGGAGGTGGTTGAGTCGCCATCCCTGGATGTGTTTAAGCATCGCTTTGATGTGGTGTTGGGGGATGTGGTCTAGGGGTGAACTTGTAGAGTATGGCTAATGGTCGGACATGATGATCCCAAGGGTCTTTTCCAAACAGAGTGATTCTGTGATTCTATGAATCTGAAACCCATGTATTGTACTTGTGAATGATGGTGTTGTTTGATCTTGCCACATATATTCAGTCTATGAAAGAAAATACAAGTTTTACTTTAAACAACTAGTTAACCCCTGCAAAAGTAATATGTTTGCTTATTTTGCTATGGTAGCTATTTGCAGAAGGAAAGTTATTTAGGACTGGATGTGACCAGATACAAAAGTTAAATTTCTTCACAATTTAACAAGGTAAATGACATCCTATGGAAGCACGGTCATGCTTTCAAAATAAACAGATACATGAAAATAAAAAATCCTCATTTTTCTTCAATTTAAGTTACAATTTTTAACTTTACCTTTTTATATTTCTTTAATTGGTGTATAAATTCCAATGGATTGGAGTGCAAAATCTGACCCTCGTTTCAATTCCCTGTTCAGTTCTGAGTTCAATTTTAATAATGTAATATCATTTAAAATTTACAACCAGTTGTAAACTATGCCAATTATTGTAAAATTATATGGAATATTTAATAATCAGTGGTTTATTTTTCCCTGTTATTTTTCATGTCTGAGAGGCCAACCCTAAAATAACAGTCCTCATCTAATTTAGCTTCTTCCAGTCTATGTGTCATAGATTCTGAAGTGCTTATACAAATCAGAGCTAGTTGTTTATCGTACATTATTTTCCATGATTTACTTTTCTGAGTACTTCTTGACAGTTAACTTCCTTTTAGTCTCACCTAGAAATCTTTTTATTGTTATACATGTAATGTATTTACATAAAACAGCAATTAGATTATTTGAACAAAGAATATAAAATAGAAATGTAAACGTATGAAAAATGTCTTCCAGCCTAGTAGATAGTTTCTGCTGTAAAACATTGGATTCAGAAGTTTAAATTTATAAACTATGATGAAAAAACATACAAAACAATCAGTTTTATACTAGGAAAAAGTATGCTAGATCTTCTGTGGTATATAGGTCAGCCCCTCTCCTTTGAAGGTAACCCATGTTCTGTAATTGTATGCCTAATGTTAATATAGTCTATCATAAACTCAGCTGCCTTTCTTGTGTATTAAAAAGCTGTTTCAAAGCTTTTCAATATTATGTATACAATACAGTTTTATTTTTATCCTAAACTTATTCATTGTCAGCTTATAGCCATTTTATACTCCTTAACATAAATAACCTTTAACATATTCGATACATTTTAAAAGAACATAAAATGTCCTCTCCTTGTGATTAATCACAGGATATGATAGTATAAAATATACACATGCATATACACACACACACACATAATAATTACATACAACACAAATACTCACACACACAGGCTCACATATAGAGCACAAAGTATCCAACAAGTGTCTAATTCATAAGAATGGGGATAATCACCAAGCTACATGTAGCTGCATGTCTCATTAGATTCAGTGATTCATGACAGAAGCACTACCTTTTTAAACTGATTTCAGGGATTTGGGATCCCTGAAGGCAATTGCTACTGGTAAAGACCATAGCAAAGGAGGCTTTCAGTACATTAGCCTCTTCAGCTTTTGTCACCAGGTCCCATGCCCCACTCAGCAGCAGGCCCTTATTTTCCCTAGTCTTCCTTTTGCTACTGGTGTAGCCCTGAAGCCCCTCATGTCTCTCACCAGATTCACGTCCAGGGGGACTTTATCCTAATCCTGCACATTCAAATAATATCTCCATGTAATTCCTGGGTCACCTATCCTTGCTTCTAACTTTCTTCCTTTTTATTCAAATCCTGCTGGGATCTCCTTATTCATTAACACAGGCCTTTGTCTTTCATTTCCTGTTCATTGTGACCAACTGTTCTTGAGCACAGAGGAAGTGATCCTTGAAAATCAGCTCTTGTTTTTAACATGATCTCCTATGGGATTCTTCCAAGCACATCCTTGAATAGGCTGCTTTTCATTTCTCCTTTCCCAGAGAAGATAATTCTTAGTGATTTTATGCTCGTATTTAATTTACTCTACTTTTCACTACAACATCTTCCATCTTGTAGATAGAAATTTAAATGTGAAAATTGAAACCTAGGTGAACTTCCCTTTAATTTTTCAGGGTTTTTTTTTTTTCTGAAATATATTCAAAATATTATTCAGAAAATATATATCTCACTGCATTTTTTTCACCCAAGGGTGTTTGGGCAACTACATTTCACATTGCACAACTCTATGCTCAGATATTTCTGCTAGTTGCTTATTAAGAGAAGAAAATAAATCACCTAAAAATTAACTCACCTGATAAGATTGCCAATAACTTGCCTTTCTTAAGATATCTATAGGTTTCTGTATTCAGTAACGCAGACAATATGCCATTACATAAGTTACCATTACAAAAATTAAAAAAAAAGCCCTCTCCTTTAATGCTTATTTTTTAACATTGTTTATGTGAACCACTACAACCGTATTTCCCTTCATAAAAACCCACCTGAATAACTCCAACAATCCTCGTAGTTGTATATGTAATCTTTATCTCTTTCTAAAGTGTATGAAATAGTAAGTTCAATTAACTTTTTTTTCTCCTTATTAGCTAAACAGGTTTTCAAATTGTTGTTTTACAAGTTTTGTGGAAAAGTGAAGAACAGTTGTTCAAAAAAGCCATACTAGAGGTACTTCTATTTTACTTAGCAAAGAGCTAATGTAGAATCATGGAGTCATTAAGGTTGGAAAAGGCCCCTAAAATCATCAGGTACAACCATCAAACAAACATTATCATGACCACTAAACCACGCCTTGAAGTTCCACGTATACATGTTTTCTGAACACCCTCAGAGATGGTGACTCCACCACTTCCTTGGGTAGTCTGTTTCAATGTTTAACCACTCTTTCAGTGTAGAATGGATGGCTTTATTTGTTGTTGTTGGGTTTTACTTTGTTGTTTGGTTTGGATTATATGTTTTAAAGCTACAAAACAAATGTCCCCAGCTCGTTGAATGTTGACATAGATTTAGTGTTTTAAAAAATAACTCACATGCTAAGTCACTGAAAAGAACCGCACAAGACACACACAAGCACCATTGAACCAGAGCCTTCAAACATCCATAGTAATACATGTAGAAAAGGTTTTTTTAACATTTTGAAAAAATATTCAATGAACCTAAAAACATTGTTACAAGCTCAAATTTTGTCAAATAGCTTAGTGTTAAAATGGAAATGTCATGGTACTTCTACAAATACATTGAGAAACTCTAATTATTTTTGCCATGCATAAAAAGAAGGTATTCCACGGCAACTCCGTTCTGTTGAAGGACTTGACATTTAAGAATCATGGTATGTGTCACAAATAATGAATAAAGGAATATTGAGAAGTAAACATTTAATGGTGAATGTTTCTTAGTTGTCAGAGCTAATACAACCTGAAGGTGAATTTTGTTCTTAAATCAGTAATTACTTCCTTCTGCTTCATTATAACTTGCTTTCATATGCTAATGCATTGCATATGACAGAGTCTATGATCATTTGCTTGCACTTCTTCATTAACAGCTGCAGAATGACTGTTGCTAGTTTTCTCTCCAGAGGAGAATTCATAATACAACAGACTGTTTGAATTTGTTCATCATCATAGTAACTATGATTTTTTTGTTTGGTTTGTTTGTTTTGCTTTGTGTTTGTTTGTTTGTTTGGGGGGGGAGGGTTGAGTTAAACCAGATATTTTATTGTCAATATATTGCTCCCTTAAATAACCTTTTTTTTCCCTTTGCATAGAAACATTCTGTACTCCAAATCCTGAGTATTCTCTCACCTAGAGATCTCAACAAGATCATAACCTGCCCCTCAAAAACATGTCCCCAAGTTTTTTAGTTCCTTTTTTTTTAATCTCTTCTAATTTTTCAGGCCTAGATGATAACTTTCTGACCATCATTTCAGCCTCAGCATTTTACATAGAGATCCAGGCATTTTATACAACTTGAATACGCTGTATTTAAGAGATCTATTGACTAGTTATGAATCTTGTTGTGATTTTCCCTGTTATAAGCTCAGTTTCTGGCAGCTGATGAATTCTATGTGTGTTTCCTGGAACACCAGCAAGCACCAGGACCTCAATATCAGTACACTGTAAAAAAAGTGGGGTTTATGCACCAAAGTTTACACTTACATACTTTCAGAGTGTTCATTTTACATGGCCTGTTTTAAGTAGGACAGAAGAAACAATTGATACAATTTTCTTGTGTCTTAGAATTTTCAACTTCTCAATAAATTTAAAAAAATCAGTATTAACTCCCAAGTCTCCACACTTTAGGGAAGAAGAGAAATAAAAAGAAAAGGAAAGATAACAAGAAAAATGAAGAAGACAGGAATGAGGACATGAGAACTGGAGATGTGAATTCTTAGTTACATTATCCTCAGACACAATAAAACGAGCTTACTGGATCCTTAATAAATGGAATTACCAAGCACCAAATATTTTTAATTAATAGCTTTTTCCTTACAGATGAAAGCTCCATTTGTATTTTGATCTTTGACAAACCTACAACAATGAAGAAAATTATATGTGGCCTTCCAGTATCTTAAGGGGGGCACACAAGAAAGCTGGGGAGGGACTTTTTAGGCTGTCAGGCAGTGATAGGACTAAAGGGAATGGATTAAAACTAGAGATAGGTTGATTCAGATTTAGACATTAGGAAGAATTTCTTCACCATGAGGGTGGTGACACAGGAACAGGTTGCCCAGAGAGGTGGTGGAAGCCTTATCCTTGGAAGATTTTAAGAGCAGGCTGGATGGGGCTTTGAGCAACCTGCTCTAGTGGGAAGTGTCCCTGCCCATGGCAGGGGGGTTGGAACTAGATGATCTTTAAGGCACCTTCCAACCCTAACAATTGTATGATTCTATGATATTTGTTGGTATCTTTTTTACTGATGGTTAATAATGTAAACACTGTAACACTCTTATACTAGCTCAGTGATAATGACAATATAATTTGGGTGAGGTCTTTCCCCGTCTTGATTTTCTTACGGGAAAAAAGAAAAGTCCTCTGATCAGGAAAATAATTTGCATCTAAGAATTAAAATTCTGCATTGGTCTACTAAGGGAAAACTGCATCAATAATTTCATCCATGTAGATATTTTTGAAATAGTTGTTTCCTTGTAAATTACAGCCAGTATGTATAATCCCCTTTTTTTCCTATACAACACTACATTTGATTTCAGTTGAGTCATGGAAGTACCAGTAATACTAATATCACACTTGTTCATATTTTACATATTAATTTCTTACTACCTATAACTTTATTACAAGGACACAGAAAGTAAATAACCTTTGAGAGTTAACTACAAACATTTAAAAAAATAATTATTGATGAATGCTTGTCTTGCCAGATAAATTCAGCTTAGGCTTTGCATGCTACTGTCAACTCCTAATTCCTGAGTAATCAGTTTCTCTGTTCATGTTGGCAGAGCAATGCAACTCTGTGGTTTACTACTGCATGTAAGAAAGAAACTAAATTCCATGAAGAAATCTGAGAATAATTCCATTTGGCAGAAATCTAAAATTTTTAAAGTTTCCTTCTAGATTAATAGGGGAGATAAAACCTAAATTTCCTAAGCACAAATTTTGCTTATCATCTCTCAATCTCATATTTTACAGCTGTATCAAGAACAAATCATGAATCTAGTGTAATTCCACTGGCTGAAGAACCAGCATGACAGAAAATTTTAAATCAAGTCAAAGCTTGAAATAAAACACCGTGTAATATAGTAAGTAGTAGTAAAGGGTATATAGGAGAAAGTGAAAGAATCTCAACAGAAACTGCATTATAAAGAAGGTAACACCAGAAAACAGTTTGTGGTTATTAATGCAGGCCAACTTTAGTCACAGGAAATTAATCTTCCTAAGCTTCTTTTACACTCAGTTGAGAAAGCTAAAGATGCCAAAATCCTGTCATGGGACAGTTCAGTGGATCTGTCTGTGCTCATTGTTTTGAGTTACTGCCTACCACTCTCTGCTGACTCTGAAAACAAACTGCCTAGCTAGATTTAGACATTTTAAGTATTTCATTGGTCCCTCTGTTTCTTGAGATTAGAAACAAAAAACCAAACTAACTAACTAAGGAGTGATTTTCACCGAGGTTCTTTTTCAGCACAGCAAGGAAGCCTTGCTAGCACCACTCTACTGACAATGGGGAAAAAGATTGCTCAGTGATCAATTCAGAAACCTAACTGAATCTCAGATTTTGAGGAATTCTTTGTGCATATCTTCCTAAGCTTGTGTCCCGGTTTGAGTGAGGACAGAACTAATTTTGTTCCGTGATTTTACTTTTCAGCTCAGTTCTTCTAATTAACTGCACTTTTTGCAGTTAGCAGCCTGTTAGAACAGACAGTGTCTGCTTATAACAGTGATAACACCCCACGTTTAGAGTTACTACCAAGCACTGGTATGCAGACCAAGGCCACTGCTGGATCTTGTGTACCACATTGGGGGATGCAGAAAAGTGAAAGGCCACACCTGCAGGGAGAAGCAGACAGGACAGGTGACCCTAAACTGACCAACGATCTATTCTATACCATATACATTATATTCAGTATAAGGCTGAGGGATCTGAAGGGTCTGTGGCTCTTCTCCCCTGTTGGACCATTCTGGACAGCTTTGCTTGTCTTGGCTCAGGTCCTATTTTGGTTCCTTACTCAGAGCATCCCAGGAGGACTCTGTACGTTCTGCCTTCAATCCTGATTGGTGTGTTCCTGAATCTGGTACCTGAACACAGCTCCCATCTGCTGCGGGGTCCAGTCTAGGACTCCTCTGGTGCCTGTTCCACAGCATCAATGGTGACTGTGATGTAATTACCATCAGGAAGATTGGGTTTGATACTGGTTTTGTATATATTTGTATATATTCCATTTTTATAATTATTAATTTCATCTTCATTAAAGCTGTTCTAGTTTCCTTTTCTAATTGTTAAGTCTCTCTCCCTTATTCAATTTCTCTTCCTGTCTGGAGGAGGAAGGGGGGTTAACAGAGAGGGTCTAAGGGGCCACCCTGACCCTAAACCATGACAGCTTGTCTTACAAACAGTCAATGCAGAGATAATCCTCTATTATTTCTTCCCAAAATAAGACTTTGCAATACATGAGCCCAACCATTAGTTGAACAGGTTTTGTCTGTGTTCAGCAAATCTGAGAAAAAGATTTTTTTTTTTTTTTTTTCCTATAAAGGAATAGAATAACACCGTACCTTCTTAAACATGTAGAGATATGATTTTTCCTTTATTCTTTTGGATACAGTAAGGACTGTAGTTTCACTTAATGAGGAAAAAGGTAACATCTAATAAATAGAAAAATCCATTATTCTATGGAAAACCTGCAGCAGCTTTGTGATTTTTGACCTATGTGAATTTATTAAAATTTGGATCTGCTATTTTGAAACCTAATAATGTGATAAGCTTCCTAAAAACCTGAACAAGGACCATAGAGGAGTGTCATAAAACCCCTCACTACTAGATCACAAGTGAGAAAAACAACTTCATTTTATACATCATTGTGTAAAAGAGAATTTGGATCCTATATACGGGAGATATGAACTAGACATGTGAGAGCTTTGCCAAACTACTAGAGCTCTTCAGTGTAGCCATAAAACATTATTAATCTTTTATTTCCCAAAAAACCCACTGTGAAGTTATGATATCTTGCTATCAGTCTGCAATAAAAACTGCTAATTTATTTAGACATTCAAAATCTCCAACTGAGTAGATACAGCTTATTTTAAATGGAAATTTCAGCATGCTCCAATACAGCTGTCTTTTTTTATTGGTTCATGTTATACACAGAGATCTTCAGAATGACTCATATACCATTTAACTTCTCCTTTTTTAACAAAACAAATTTTTATACAATCAGATTTAATCAGATAAAGCTATTTGACATTCATTCCTCATATATTTTTCAATTTAACATCATAACCAGTGACAGGAATTTATAATAATTATCAAATTACCACAGTTTATTACAGTTCCTGAAAATTGGTCTTTTGTTTGTTTGTTTTAATTGGCTGTAACTGTGGATGTATTTATTATTACACTCCAAGTTAGAGCTATAAAACGTAACTAGCTTTGCATTGTGCAGTTTACTTGTAATATATAACACTCCAAAGGAATATCTAAGTGGTAGGAACCCCAAAAGAAGCAGAAGAACTGTAATGATTTACATTATAATGTGACTCAATTTAGTGTTAAATTTGTCGAGTGAGCTTGGCAAGGATATCCCCATTTTTACCTACTTTCAACTCATTTAATTGTGGGAAGACTGCAAAAAAAAAATCATTGAATACTTCCTAAATTTTCCTGATTCTATAAACATTGATTGCACAATTACACTGGGATAAGACTGACTTTCTTTTCAATCACTTTGGTTACAAGCACTTTTGCTTTAAATTTATAAAGCTTTTTGTAGTTTTTGATCTTTCTATTGCATAAAATACTGGGGTTCGGTTTTAATTTAATGGGTGCAAATCCCTTTAAGAATGTTGATGATAATTCGTATTTTTAGTTCCTGAACTATGTTTATCTTAAAATAATAGAATTAGTTTTATTTCAAAGAAACAAATTTCTCAGGATGTTTCTTTACAAACTCAAGAGAACCTACAAATAATAAAAAAAATAACCCTTTGAACTTTCATATTTTTAAAAAATTAATCCAATTGCCATCCAGTCCATCAAATACCTTGCATATAAAACTACGTAAACCAGAAAAAAATAGACATAGGTAGGGAATCTCCTACTATGTGGTAGCCAAAGATGAGATATAGGGGGAAAAAAAAACCCAAACCAAACAAAACATAAAAAATAAACCTACTACCTTCAGACCTAATTTTGAAAACCAGAATAATAGAATAATTCACTTTAGGTTATTATAAGGGTGCAAGGAAAAAAAAAAAACCAACAAAAATAATATAAAAACTTTAATAGTTTTCTTTAAGGTGATCTCTCGTTTTTTATGTAGCATTAATATATGATCTCCATACAACAGTGGAGAGAAAATAGAGCCAGACACACTCATTACTTGAATTATTTTTTGTGCCATTTGTGTCAGTTAGTTATCAAGTATGTTGTAAAAGAAACAGGCATATATAAGCCTTGGAAGATTTTGACTGAAATTCTTATAAAAAAAAAAAGTATAATTCTACACATGAATACATACAACAAGGCGAGTGACATCTGCCTACTGCCATTTTTTGCTTTTTGCATATAAAATCAAAATATTGACAGCCTGAATGCTAGCACAGCAGCTTTAATTGCCAAGGGTCTAGCCCAGACCAACAGACACAATACTTATGAATATATTTTTCTTAGAGCTTTTTAAACAAAAAGCAAATTCCAGTCAATCTGAACTAAGCCTGTAGTATGAGCTGAAGCACACCAAGCAAAGGCTAAATTACACTAATAAAAAACTAAGAGCTGAGACAGTTTACATTTAATACCAATCTTAGTTATTTGCAAGCATCACACATACAATATTAAATGTTTCAATTTAATTTTTTATCACAAGAAAGCTTAACTAGGCAAGATCAATTCCTTGATGTCAATGAAAGAAAAGACACTTCAGTGTCATTGACAGTTACCTCAAAACTTCACCGTTACCACTGAAACTAGTTAAGTGGGGACAATTTTTTTTTTTTTTTTTTTTTTTTTCCTCTCTCTACATAAGTGCATTCTTAGTGATAGCCTTTGTATGCCCTGGTCATTGTTTCTGATCAGGTGAACTGTAAGTTATTGCAAGAAGATCGTGGTACAAAACAAGGTAAATTACAGTGTTCAGAAAGTTGTCTGTAAAAAAAGAAGTTTCAGCATGTGGTGACACTGGCAAACATATATCCTAGAACTTTAACAATATTGACTTCTGTTCTTTTACTAATATGAAGCCAAAATGTTGTGAAGAAAGTTTATAAACTTACACAGGTTTTATGTATTTTGGTGGTTGTTCATACAAAAATACAAGAGCATAATGCTGAACTAACAAAATTTCATCTTTTCTACATGTTATGCCCATAAAGTATTTGTGTTTCTTCTTTCTGGTACATAACTTTGTTAGATCTAGTCTATCTTCAAGTCACATAGAAATGAGGATGGGAATTTCTCATTTCCTGAAGGAATTGTGAACAGTGGTCATTAATATTTTCTGTCTGTTATTAACAAAGTAAAGAAATCTTGCTGATATTTAGCAACTTTCTTCTTTCTAAAAACATCATTTGTTACACATATAAAGTTTACCACATCCTGCTACTTGTAAAATTCCTAGTAAACTGTGTACTATTTTGCAGCAAAGTGACTAATTAAGATACATGTGTTCCCTATGCATTATAAGCTTGGAAACACCAGTATGTTCAATTGCACTGTGGAAAATAAGACCATAAACTCCAGTTAAACAAAACGCTTATCTTAAAGATTTATATGCAAATCAGAGTACCACACTGAGTCATGATGATCTTCTTGTGCTCTGTTTGAATTGAGAGTAATGGGTTCTCTTCTGTCAGACAGTCACTGCTTCAATTTTACTACCTCTGTGACAATCATAATAATTAATCCTCTTTTTGTTGCAAAAACAGCTCTTTGTTAGCAGACTTCAAGTTTCCATTCCCATGAGATCTACCAGAATAATTTTACTTCTTGGTACATCATTATTGTTTATAATTGTTTTCTATATCTAATCCTTGCTTTTTTAGCTAGTGTTTTCTGTAATGGACCCAAAAAATCATTAGAAATATAAGTCTTTTATGAACCATAAACTGGTATATACTATAGCATATTTTTTCACCTTTGTTCTATGGATTCATATTAAAAATGGGACAGTACTATTCATTGGAAAGCTTCTATGCTACTATCACAATATGTAATTGTATTACTGAAATACTACCATGCACATTTTTCTTATATACAGTACAGTATGATGTTGGAAGAGCGACGTGCACAGAAATTCTTTTTCTATTGCTGATCCCATTAGCTAATCCTTGGTTTCAATTAAATTTTACTCTAATTATAACCCTATCATTAACAGTTGCTAACTGATCATAGAATTTTTGTCAGAAATAAGATCTTTAATACAGAAGGGTGGGAGAAAAGGTGGCTTCTTTTCCCTGCCTTCCTTTTACTATAATTTAAAATACTGATTTTTTTTTTTTAACACTCACAACCTTAAACTTCAAATCCTTTTTCATTAATGAATTTCTTGTCTGATGTTAGAACTAATGTTCTGAAAAAGAAGCAGGCAGGGAAACAGACTGGCCTGGCTAAATAGGGACCTTTGGCTGGACCTCAAGAACAAAAGGTGAGTCTATGACAGTTGGAAGAGAGGACAGGCCTCTCATGTAGACTATAAAGATGTAGTGAGGCAATGCAGGGAGAAGATTAGGAGGGCCAAAGCTCACCCAGAGCTCAAACTAGCTACATCTGTTAAGGATTATAAAAAATGTTTCTATAAATACATTAACAACAAAAGGAGAATTAGGGAAAATCTCCATCATTTATTGGATGCAGAGGGAAACTTAGTAACAAAGGATTAGGAGAAGGTTGAGGTACTTAACGCCTACTTTGCCTCAGTCTTCAGTAGTGGAACAAGCCATTCCCTGGACATCCAGCCTCATAAGCTGGGAAACAGGGAGGGAAAACAGAATGAGGTTATCACAATTAAAGAGGAGGTGGTCAGGGACCCTCTACACCACTTGGATGCACATAAATCTATGGGACCGGATGGGTTACACCCCAGGGTGCTGAAAGAGCTGGTGGATGTGCTTGTCAAGCAACTTTCCATTATTTATCTGAAGTCCTGGCTAAGTGGGGAGGTGCCAATGGACTGGAGGTTAGCAAATGTGATGCCCATCTACAAGAAAGGAAGAAAGGAGGATCCAAGTAACTGTAGACCTGTCAGTCTGACCTGCCAGGGAAGGTCATGGAGCAGATCATCTTGAGTGCTCTTACAAGCCATATAGAAGGCAACCAGCAGATCAGGACCAGTCAGCATGGGTTTAGGAAAGGCAGATCTTGCCTGACGAACCTGATCTTCTTCTATGACAAGATGACCTGACTACTGGACAAGGGAAAGGCTGTGGATGTGGTCTACCTGGACTTCTGGAAGGCATTTGACACTGTTCCCCATAGATTTCTAATGGAAAAACTGGCTGCTCATGACCTGGATGAGAATACAATCTGCTGGATCAAGTACAGGCGAGACAGACGGGTCCAAAGACTAGTGGCCAATGGTATTAAATCCAGCTGGTGGCAGGTCGCAAGTGGCATTCCTCAGGGCTCAGTGCTGGGACCATTTCTACTCAACATCTTTATTGATGATCTTGATGAGGACATAGAGTCTACCATCAGGAAATTTGCAGATGAAACCAGGTTTGGCAGGTGTGTCGATCAGTGTGAGTATAGGGAGGCTCTCCAGAGAGACTTAGATAGACTGGATTGCTGGGCCAATGTTAATGGTATGAGTTTCAACAAGGCCAAGTGCTAGGTCCTGCACTTGGGCCGCAACAACCCCATGCAATGCTACAGGCTTGGGGAAGTGTGGTTGGAGAGCTGTCTCGCAGAGAGGGATCTGGGGTTTCTACTTGACAAGTGAATGAATACGAGTGTGCCCATTTGGCAAAGAAGGCCAATGGCATCCTAGCCTGTATTAGAAATAGTGTGACCAGCAGAAATAGGGAGGTGATTGTCCCCTTCTACTCAGCACTGGTGAGGCCTCACCTTGAGTACTGTGTCCAGTTTTGGGCACCTCAGTACAAGAGAGATATCGAGGTGCTGGAGCGGGTGCAGAGGAGGCAGCGAAGCTGGTGAAGGGACTGGAAAATAGATCATATGAGGACTGTTTGAAGGAGCTTCATCTGTTTAGTTTGAGGAAGAGGAGGCTGAGGGAAGACCTCATCACTCTCTACAACTACCTGAAAGGACATTGTAGAGAGATTGGTGCTGGTCTCTTCTCTCAGGTGATTAGGGACAGAACCAGAGGGAATGGCCTAAAGATGAAACAAGGTAGGTTTAGACTACACACTAGGAAAAAAATTCTTCTTGGAAAGAATGGTAAGATATTGGAATAGCCTGCCCAGGGAGGTGGTTGAGTCGCCATCCCTGGATGTGATTAAACATCACTTAGATGTGGTGTTGGGGGATGTGGTCTAGGGGTGAACTTGTAGAGTAGGTTTAATAGTTGGACACAATGAACCCAAGGGTCTTTTCCAACCTAAATGATTCTGTGAAAACCCTAAAGATAAAGCAGGATTTTGGTTATTTTTAATTAACTGTGACAATAGCAGGAACTTCACAGAGTTCCTAACATTTGTCAAATGGCTGCACAAGATTTAAAATATCTCATGAAGTTATATGGCATTATTATTTTACTGTGCCAGAGTATGGCAATTCCATTTTATTTCTCATTAACATAAACAGGTGTGCAAAGACAGACTTTTGACTGGAAGGAGTACCATACTCTACAAAGGAAGGTATAATCTTGTCCCAATTCAGTAACATGACAATTTGAAATGAAATGCATAACTATTGCTGTTATCAAAATTCTTAAGAATAAATGGATGCCAAGATATGATTTAAAACCAGACAAAGTAACCTTCTTGAGATCACAGAATCACAGAATTTCAGAGCTTTGAAGGGACTTCTGAAGACCATTGAATCCAACCCCTCAGATGAGAACAGAAAATAATGCTTTATTTTATTAAGATCCTCTGAATTTTACTTTATGTTACTTTTTTTTTCTTCTTTTACAGTGTCCAATTAAATAACTGTATGAAAAGACAACATTGGAAAACATTAATATATTTTCCTTAGAAAGTTCTAGAATAAAATGTTAATCATCAGCAAAATAAAAGCATATTTGCTAAGTATTTTTGTGTAACTTTCAAATTTCCAATCACTTCTATCTCATTTTGCCCACAAGAGTATAATAAAGGATGCAGATTTAGTGATTCTCTGTAAATCTGTCTGAATTTTCCATAGTCTTGGGTAGGATAAATTTTTATACTAAATCTAACTAGTGCTACAATAGCCAGGCATAATTCTTCATGAAAGTAGAATTAATTGGACATCACTGATGCATCTGTTCCCAAAGGCAAATATGCATCTTTCTTTTTGTAATTCTCACCTACTTTGAATACATCTCCTACATTCTTTATCAACTGCATAGAGCACAGAGCAAGCTTCAAAGACAAAAGTAATTCTGAGAAGAGCAAGAATAATTCAGAGAAAGAAGTTCAGAAGACACTTTGATTCAGAGAAATCTTAAATGTCATCATTTGAAAATTGTGGCATTCATACCATCTTTGGTTGTAACCCTGTCAGAGTTCACAAATCAAGCAGGTTTGGTCTGCATACATAATTCGCTTCATGTCACTTTTGTAAATAGAGGCACTAATAATTTTACAGGTGGGTGGCAATTTTTATTTTGAGTCAGTACTAAATCTATACCTTGGTACACTGCTGGAGGATTTAAAAAAAAAAAAAAAATTAAAAAAATTAAAAAGTTACAGTTGAACCAAATTACTAATAGGTAATTATGTCCTACCTATCATAATTCTTCCTCCGAGGATGCTTGGGAGGGAAGGACAGAAAGGCTTTCTTTTTTTTTTTTTTTTTCATTTAAGCAATTGTGCCTATCTGTTCAGTGAAACAGGCTCTTGAATATCAAAGCACAATGTTACTGGTGATTTGGCCTTCCTATGTAATATACTACAGTGATTATTTGAAAGTCAGGGCTCTGAACCACAGGAGGCCATTATTAACAAAATATCTTTCTTGTGATTTTAAGAATGGCTAACCTTTCCTGCTAGCTGTAGCCTAGTCCAGGTTGCTGTTTTGAGACTTCTTTTCTAAAATGTTTAGTATTCCTTTATGCATCCTATAAAACTCTTTCACGTAATTCTTATCAAAGCTGTAGAAAGCATTAAGTCTACTAGGATAGCAAAAGTACTGCAAAATGACCTGGACAAGTTGGAATAATAAATATGTAACTAGTAATAAAAGCATTTGAGACAATGCTGTTTTTCACTCAGCTGAGGGAATACTGCAGGAAAAAAAAAATAAATTAGGAGAGTAGGTCTATAACCATACATAAAAGTCAAACTGCAGGTTTTTTCATACATTAATCAGAAATTAATAACACAAGTTGAATTTGATAGTGTCAGCAATACAAAATGCAGACATAACCTGGATCTCTCCCTATACATATATAGAAAGGAACAGAGAAAACAGTGAATTTTTACTGGAAAAAAAGGGTTGAAGAAGAAAGACGCTATGGTAGTGAAAGAAAAAAAAAAGATGCTTACAAAAATACTGAAGTCAGCTTATAACACAATAGATCAAATAGCTTTCCGCTAATTTGAAATTACTGGGAAGATGGGCAAGTGTGAAAAGAAAGGGAGGTGTGATAGAAGTTCTGGTGTCTCTGAGAAAAGACAGGTTACTATAGCAGTAGGAAAATAATAAACAATGTTGAATACATAATACAGTAGAAAAAAATCAAGATGTATCTAAAAACCATCTTGCTGAAACAGACTTTCCAGACATATTGTGGTGTCTCCTTCTCTGAAGACCTTCAAAACCCACCTGGACACATTCCTGTGCAGGTGGATATAACTATGCTGCAAAATACCAACAATAATCATAGAATATAAAGACAGCAAATAACAGCTTAGAAGTTTACTTTTAGAAATTTCTAAATTTCTGAAAAAAGTATCACTAAAGTAGTCTGGAATCCCCAGTGAAACTAGACAAAATGAGCTGTACAGGAAGATACATCTATAGAGAACAAAGATAACAATGTTTTGAACACCTTTGGTATTCATGTATTTCAGCTCACACAGAAGACCTTCTTAAACAACTAGGAGTACAGAACTATCATTTCAGCTACTCTCCTAAAGATGCATTCAATGCACCATGTTAAGAAATTGGTTTGGAAGAATAAATCAATTCAGAAAAACACAATGTCCCTTAATTTTATTAACAGTTTCCATCTGTACATGTCAAAAATATATAGTGTTGCCTTCCAGGTCGCTTAACATGGCTTGCCTGAGGTTGTTTTCAAGGATTCCTTCATGGCAAGGGAGAATGTACGGAGAACGTACGTACATGTTATATATATTACCATCTTTCACCATCAAAAAGCTTTTCATTTTTAACTGCTGAAAAACAAAGAGAAAAATACTAACAGACTCATCTATTTTGAGATTAGCAGAAACAGCTCTAAAATGTAGAATTATGAGTAAGGCAAGAAAACACAGCTCTGCAAGAAGCAGATAATTTGTCCCACTCTCTCTCTCACAGGAAAAGGACCAGATCATGATCTCAATTACACTGTTGAAAGCATAAGGGTGTATTGTGGTCCGCAAAACATGATTCTGTTCACCTCTGAAATTAACACTTTCATTTCTAATTAAAAAAATGAAGCAGACTGATCTAGCACAAAAAAAGAGAAAGCCCATGAGGAGGTTAGTGCTTCTTTGTAAATCATCAGCGGTCTCAAAGTTAGAAGAGTCTCCACCATAGAAAGATTTACATAATAAACTGTATCATAAATTCTGCAGTATTGTAACTTCAACTAAGAGTTGCAGAACTTGCATGTTAGGATTATTTTGATGGGATTCAGTACTTGTGAATGAAATTTCATCACAATCTTTTTTACCGTGCTTCATTAACCCAGAAGATTACAGAGCAACACTGGTCATGAAAACATGATGTACAGTCTAAAGTAATACTCATCATGACATCACTAAAATAAATATTAAAATGTCTTCAATATTCAAAACAAAACTGTCAAATCTTGCAATTCTTACATGTATATAAAGTTTCCCTTTTGACTGATTTATTCCAGTGCTAAAGAATTAATTAGGACTCAATCAGATTAAAAAAAAAATAAGGAAGAGAAAAACAAAGGATGGAAGTGAAATGCATGATATGATTGCACCGTTGGTCAAGACTTCTGATGTAAGTAAATAAAAAAACATTATCAAATTGATAAAGCTGGTTAGCATCTTTGACAATAACTATTTTCACTTTAAGATGCAATAGAGAAAAGAAATTGGTATTTGACCCCTTAAATAAAAAAGTAATAATACATCTGACTTTAAAGAAAGACTGTGTAACAGATAAAGGGCAATTCAATGCAGAAGAAAATAGAAACAGGCTGACTTTGATGATTCACTGTTAATCAGGTGTAATGACTTGAAAAATTCAGTAGAAAAGGTATAAGAGAGATGTAACAGATGGGTTTAAGAGGTGTTAAAATCATAAAGTGTGAGGAAAACCTGCAACTAAGCTGTTAAATTGAACTTCATATACCTTGGTTATAACACACAGAATACTACTGAATCACAAAGAAGATATTACACTTCAATTGCTGCACTTGAACTTAATTATTCTTTACTACGTAAATTTCAAAATAAGTTGGTCAGGATCCAGGTTTTGTATTAAGCAAGATCGGTATGTTTTTGACTATGATACTACGATTGACTGGTTTGATTTGTTCATTGTTGGACTATGGGTTACTCTCTTCTGAAAAGGAAGAGTTTAGGAGCATTATCTTTAATGGGAAGAGCAAACTGAAGGAGGTTCTTGTGTCCCCTTTATGTAACAGGATCCCTACACTTTCCCCTCAAACACTGGTGAGAGTCTCAACAAAGACTCCTGAAGATCAGAGGAACAATGGCAAAGCTTCAGGTTGGATGAAGACCTCCACTAGGAATGAAGTAAGATCATGTAATGCTTGCTGCAGTAATTCAGAAGGTCACTGAGTTGACTGAAACCAAATTTGCAAGTAGGCATTTCCTCTTTTAGGACACTGGAGAAAGAAGAAACCTCTTTATATGAATTTAGAATTTCTATTCTGTTTTGCCTACTAATCCTCGCTTCCTTTAAATTCAAGTCCTCTACTTTATGTCCTAATAATTTGAGAGTGACCATTGCCTTAAAGTTGTACATGTGTTGTATTAAGAGCAATTTAACCATGGATAAAGAGAAGTGTCTATGTAGCTCCTTACTACCGTAAAGGAGAAGACAATGTGAAAGGGATTCATGAGGTTCATAAGCTAATGTTCTCCTGAGAATTTTCTTAAAAAAAAAAAAGGGGGGGAAATGGAAGGGGGGAAAGGAAAAGAAAAGGGCAGATGTTGGGAATCCTTTCCAGGAAATATGCTTTGCATTTTGGACAATCTAAAAACATTTGTGTCATTAATTGCCGAGCAGAAGTTTCCAGAATGGAAGGGAGTATGTTCTTTCAGAGGACATTAGCTTTTAATAAAATCTCCCTTTTGGTGTTTTGGGGTTGGTGGGGGAGAGAGGCCAAAATATATGAATAAGAGAAAATAGACTGTTGAATGATACCAAAAAAAGTGAAACTTGTAATCTTCAAATTAATTTTAACAAGATGAATAAATGAGAAGTTTTGAGAGAATGATAATCTATACATAATTTCAAAAATCCCCAAATAGAAATATTACATGCTTCCCATGAAGGTAACAAAGAAAGATATCATGAGTTTTTATCAAAAAACAAAGGTTGAACTGCACTTTTTAAAAAAAGTAAAACAGCATTTAAGTATGTCAACATATGTTAAACATTACATGTGGACAAATTACATAAGTAGGTCTTGTATAAATGTAAGATCAAAAGGTAGACATCTTTTAAGAAATGTGCAGTTGCTGACAGGTATAGAGAAGAAGCTGAATTCAAAACTGAAAGAAAAAGTCAGAAAAAAAAATTAATACATATTGCATTTGGGAAAAAATCTGCTGTTTTTAAATTTTCCATAAGTGAGAATTATTTTCTATGATGAATAATAGGTTAGATGAAACATACTCAAAGAGTTAAGTTGAAAGACAGCTAGAAATTAAGATGCAGGATAACAGCGGGGAAAAAAAGGTTTTTCTAGATGCTTTCTAAAATAGCAAAATATCCTATGATATCAATTCTGTAGTAAGGCACAGAACAATTATATCACAATTTAAATAGAATTTGCAAAGGTATCCAACTTCTTATGGTTTCATTCAGATGGATGTTGATTATTCATGACTCCCATCAATTTCAGTAAGACAAAGATCAGTAGCAAGATATATGACTTCCACAGATAGTAACTGTAAGTACTGTAAACAGAGTAAAGGAGTACCAAAGGCTTCTAAAATTAACAACTGGATATTACCAATAAAAGTATTAATATTTGACCACACACTTGATATCATTCTTTTAGTTATTTTGTAATTTTTTAATGCACTACTTAAATAAAATTTTCATTATCATCCTATGAAAGTCAAACAGTATTTCTTAATATTTCTTTAAAATGTCTTAGAGCATAAACACTATCTATTATTTAAGACTGGCTCTTATCCAATCCATAGTTGGCAGCCTTAGACATATATCCTGTATGCTTTCAGTAGAGGCTAATTTTCAACAAAATAGCAATTCATCAGTCACAATTTCAGTTTAGACTTGGACTCTTTTTCTGCTTCTTATTGCATTTTTCCATTTGGCAAAACACTAGGACATAGTATGTTTCAGAGTTTCTCCATCCCTGAAGCAAGTATCTTAACTCATCTTGAGAACTTCACAGTTCAAAAAAATTAATTTCTGTTCGAGCACTTGCTATGATTTACAAACTCACATTGTCACTACTGCTTATTCTGATTAGTTTCTTACATACATGCTGACTTCCCATTATGATGATCTCTGACATATTTTGCTGAAAATAAATTTCTCTCTCTTCCCAGGTCAGTTCTTATTTTTTTTTCAGGAAGTGTACTACTATTTACACATTATTAGTTCTGAGCTGCATGGACGTGGGTTTTGTATAATTGAGTAAATTAATAATTCCCAGAGTTAGGCAAACATGGTTGTAGTTTACAATATAGACATCATAAAGCCTAGAATCCATTGCCTCTGGGGGCAATTACACAAGAGCTTGGGGCTTTTGAATGTTTAAAATTACCTGAACACATTCTTTTGTGGTTAAATTGAGACAAACTGGAGCACACTGTTTTCCTCTGCATTTGTTTCTTTGAAGTTAATATTTAGGTAGTAATTTAATTTCCCACAGTAATATACAAAACACCAGTCTTTTTTGTTCAGTTATTTTTCTTTTCCCCAATGTTTAATTTTTATTACGTTGCCCGAATGGATTATGGATACATAACAGCCTTCAAGCAAATATGAAGCTGTAAGAACCTAAAAGAATATACTGTGAACAAGGTTCAGAGAGGTATGAAATGACCAAAGAAATATGGAAGAAATACAAAAAAGGAAATAAACAAAGCAAAGATATAAAAATAGATATAGGAAGATCTAATGAGTGCAACAATGAAATATGAAAAATAAACTGTGAAGAAAAGATACTTTGGGGACAAATTATTTAATTTTAATTTTTTTTTTGGGTATCCAGACTCCATTAACTCTTTCTTGCATCCTTTGCTAATTCAATTACAAAGATATTAGATGAATTATTAGATGAATATCACCTGTATATATGAGCACTATTCATTTTACTGCTTCTCAGTCTCTTTCTGTATTTGAATCATAACTAACAAATAAACAATAAATACATTCATCTTCAGAATTATGTGCTCCTCTCACTGGAAGCATTTATTCCCTTACTGTACTTTTACACAAAATGTACATACAGGTATCATCCTGGCACTCAGATAACATTTTGCAGACCTTTATGTTTGTGGGTTGTCAATCCAGTACATCATCACATGTTCCTTCTCTCCTATTAACTATAAACCAACGTGGCCAATTTCAGCAACTTCAACTTTGCTTTGAATGTCTGATATCACTGCAATCTGACTTCAAATTGGTCATCCTATGAGTCTTCAAAGATTCTGTACTTGACTCTCTTTCAGCTGTAATAAGTGCTTCAGAAGTCTGCAGGGTTGGCCCTGGCTGATTGCTTGCTTACTTCTCCTCCACTCCCAACAGCAGGACAGGGGGAGAAAATAGAAGGAACATAAATGAGAAAACTCATGGGTTGAGATAAAGACAGGAAGATTCTTTGTTAACTAGCATGGTAGGCAAAACAGGCTCTACCCTGGGAAATTTAATTTATTACCAAATAAGTAATAATTAATTTGAGTGGTGGGAAACAAAAAGACACATTATTAAACCAAACCTTCCCCAGGCTCAACTTCAGCCCTTGGTCTGTCTGGCATGGTGCAGTCCCTGGCCTCTTCCCTCAGAGGCTACTCCTGCAGTCTCTGCTGACAACACCCAACTACCTGCACCCAGCACAAGAATCTTCCCTGTTATCTTTTTTTTTTGTGTTTGTGTTGCTTGCAGGAGGTTTCTGGTGGTTTTGTTTTGTTTGTTTGTTTTTTGTTTGTTTCTTTGGTTTGTGGTTTTTGGGGTTTTTTTTTTAATTTTTGTGTGGGGTTTTTTTTGTTTGTTTGGGTTTTTTGTTGCTTGGTTTGGGTTTTTTTTTCGGTTTGGTGATTGAAGGGGGCTTTTTTGCTTTGTTTTTGGTTTTTTTTGTGTATTTTCCTTTTGTTTTTTCTTTCCATTATCAAAATGAATGTATCAGGCTTTATTATTCCCATTCATCATTTCTGTTTTATTTCTCTAGGTTCAGATGCATGTTTTTGTTTCTATCTACAGCTCATACCATAGTTAGAAGTGATTAGTAAGAAGTCCCAGTCATTATTTACAAGCATCATGCATTTCTGCAGAAAGCTAGCAAATATTGTGGAAGGGAGCTTGTGAATCCAGGCAAGACATTTCTGAATGCCAGTCATATGATTAATATCAAACTAAAAAAGCATCAAGTATTTGAGAACTTTTCAGAGGATGTTACTTTTAACCTAAGCCTCTCAAGTAATTTTCATCTATCATTCAAACAAGATGACCATTGAAACTGCCCCTTGTTTTAAAAAGCACCACTGTGAGGAAGCTCAATTTACAAACAGAATTAGTGTAAAAACACCAAACAAAACAAAGGTGATGTGTGAGTTCAATTGCCACCCTACAAATAAAAGCATTCATAAGAACATGAAATAAAAATAATTGAACTACACATTTGATTGTGGAAATATTCTACATAGGTAACAAGTTCCACTGATTCTGGACTTGAGTTAGAGAGCCAGCACAACTCTTGATTTAACAGTTTGTCCACATTTATAATTTTACTAAAATAAAATGGCCAAGGTAAAGTAAGAACACTCACAAGGAAACAAAATACAGTGGAAAGCTTATTTTTAGAGCTTTGTCTGAAGATGTAATTATGTATCATTTTTTATTTTGCTCCATATTTTGAGGTCATGGCAAAGTTAGGTGGCAAATATTTGCCTTCCTAAACAAAATTTCTAAGTGATACTAATATTTACTGGTGATTCTTTGAGAAGTACCATATATACTGCTGAATATTTGGAGGAATGAGCAAAACAACCAATTTTGTAATAAAATACTTATTTGGGAAAAAAAAAAATTATTGACTTATTAGAGATAAGTTTATTATTATGATCTGTTTATACTAAGTCATTGTGAATTTCTTAAGATGTTAATTTCACAGATTTATATTTTCTTTCAGTTGTTTGAAGACTGTACAACCTCATATGTATAATGTTGTCTGTATTTTGGGCTGCAATTTTGTCATGTGCTTTTATTGCTATATTTGGTCTTTTAAGTGGTTGTTCTGTGAAACAAATTTTCTTTAGGAAAAAGGATTTGAATACACAGCAAAAAAAAAAAAAACAAAACAAAACAAACCAGACTGAGTTTAGGCAGGCATAACATTCCCATTTCTTTTTTTCAAAATATCAGGAACATGGAGCGTGTTGCTCATCACCTTTCTATTCTCTATGAAAAATTTTGATAATAAGCTTTTAAAAAGAGCTTTCTCTTACTTACATTGATATCCTCCAAATCTAAGCTATTCAGAATGACATTGTTCCTCTTCCAGATGATGGGAGGTCTCAGAGTTCCCTGTATTGCACAACTTAAGACAGCGCTTTGTCCCACTGTTGCTACAGTGATGCTTAGTTTTTGATCTTCAGGCAGACTCAGCTGAACTACCTCTGCAAAAGATATTGTTTGTAAGATTAATTAGCAGACTTTTTTTAAAGGTTAGTTAGCACTCAGTTTTTATACACTAGCAATTTAAGCATTTTTATTGGAATCAAAGCAAAAAATAACTTCCAACTAGACAGGAAGCTCAGAGTATTTCCAATAAAGATCAGCATGACATTTCAATTAAATTGACTGACGAGTATCACCATGTAAGAAGAGAAGCATTTGACATGAAAATGAATTTATGATTTAGAACTGTAATAAACATGACAGTGTATCTAAAGTCAGGTACTGGAAGCTATTTGGCAGTTGAAGCTGGTGCAGCAGAGTAGTCAGCACCTTCATTTGAACTAAGATGTCAGTACTGCTATGAGTCTTTCATATGTGCTCATTTTCAGAAAAGAAAAACACAAATGGAGCTCCGACTACAAAATATAGGACTGTGACTGAAATGGACAACAAAGTCAATTCTGCATTCAAATATAAAATAAAGGTGTAAGATTTCTCTTCTAGGAAGACTTTTCTTAATTTTTTTTTGTTTAGGGTTTTTTTTTTTTCTTTATATCAGTGAAAACATGGTTTCCAGATCTAACTGACATTAGTAATCTCTTCCATTTCAGTCTCAGAAGAATACTAATTAAACACAGTCCAAACACATTAGTTAATATAATTTTTGAAAAGCAGTGTTAAAATACTTTTTACTATATTTCTCTGGTCAAACATGGTTCTTTTTACAAGTGCAGAATTTCAAAGCCAGAATGACAAATAGGTGTGTACTTGAATGAATCTCTCTAAATACAGAAAAAGAAGGAGAGGGAGGAAGGCGAGGGGAAGGAGAACAAGAAAACCAGAGCACTTTATTGCATTAATTCTGAAACTGCTCTGTGTGCCAAGGAACAGAAAAAACAACCAGGATGGACTCTAGTGCCTTGTAGAAGTACAGAGTACAAGACAAACCTGAGGTAAATGCGGTGTGCCACCTGAAATATTGTGAATTATCTCAATCAATAAATATTTCCTGCCTTGTTTTTTTTTGCTAGTTTTCATAAGGTCTTTCAATAGGCTCACTAAACCTTAATATTACCTAAAATATTACACTGTAAAATATCTGTAAAACAGTAAATTTAGAGAAAGCAATTTCAAAAATGTGTTGTAGGTTTTTGCTTGGGGTTGGAGCACATGTGTGTTTTGTTTTTTCTTTAAAATAGACAAGTTGTTGACTTATTTATATGCAAAATCACCAAGAATACATGCAAACACACATTTACCGTATGGATGCATGCATGTGAGAAAATTCAATCAATATGAGAAATTTGAGGAACATAAAATAGCTTTTTCAGATTCATAGTTATTGTCTGATTCATGAAGAAATTTCAACATTGCTCTTGAAAAGTAACCAGTGTTTCTAAAATCAACAGCAGTGCAGCAGATTCAAACTCACTTAATATTCTGTTAGAATGAAGAAAGTTTATGGCATGGTATGTGAAATATCTATTAAAAATTGTGTAATTGCAATACAGAATAAATTTTATAAATAAAAAAAATCCTAATGAAATTAAAATCATTATGAACAAATACGGTGCTAAATGCAGAGTATGCAGTCTTTAAAGAAAACATATTTTTATATTTATTTTAAGGAAACATCTGCCATAATATTTTGGAATAAACCTGCTTGATGAAAAACCACGTAAATAAAATTAGTATTAGTAGAGAAGTACTCTCAACCCTTTAAACTTAACACTATGGAAAGTACATATTCCCTTATTTTCTATTGAAATTTTATTTATTAATTTATATCACGTAGTTCATATTGTAAGAAAAATAATGCATGAATTCTGTAAGTACCTTTGTGCCATAACACAAACTAAAACGAAAGTAACTGAAAAAATATTTCAACAAGAAAAAGAAAAAAAAGTGAGTATCCATATTCATTTCAATGCAAAGGAAGACAAAATCTCATTTTTCAAGTTAATTAAAACTTCATCATGAGTCAGGTTTTCAAAGAATCATTAAAAAACTTACAGGTGTGATGGGAGCTCGTATCTGGAAACTTTCTCTAGTGATCTGTGGCTGTAATATTAATAGAAGTTCACTTCACTTCTATGTCCCACAACTCATTTGGACACTTACCCAAAAAGTGATACACATTCATTTGGTGACACTAGATAGTCTTCCCTTATGTGCTATTGGCTATAGGTCAGAGGCTGAACAGCTGAGAGTTGTCTTTTCACTTGTGGTGTACCCAGTTAAACTATTAAAAGTCTACATTTCTAAGGACTTTGTCATATTAGACAAAAGAGCTATATAGGAATTGGAGATCATTCAGATAGTAACGTTTCCACTCAGCTGCTAAAGCATGAAAATTCTCTAGGTTTTTACTGTTATTTTTTTAAGTAAACTACAAAAGGGCACCATGTATCTATTCTCTTTAATTACCATTTTACTGTCATATAAGAGAGATATTCATCCTTCTATTATAACAAAGCAGCAACCTATAAACAAGTAAAGATCCTTTATAGGCTCTTTTTAGCCTAATAAAAGGAACACTTTGTTTTTAATAAAGGTTTTTTTTTTTTTCCTCCCAAAATGCAAGCATCAGAAAGGATCTCGATCTTCAGGAAGGAAAGCTTCGCTGTTCTGAAATTAATCTTAATGTTTAAATTTTGCATAATTAAAAATATTAGTTTTATATTTGGACCAAAAAAAAACCCCTGATTCTTTTCCAGGAGGGATATTTGATGACTTAAAACTCAATGATAAAGCCCAACAGACATGAACAAATGAGATTCAGTCATTTTTTAACTAAATGAATTATTGGACACAATTTATTACACTAAGGAAAAGAAAATATATGAATTAAATTAAATATTGTGTTATTTACTGTAGCTTTTAAAATATACTGCATCTTCATAAGCATTTCAGCTCCTGTGTTATAGGAGATACTTCTTCAGTGACATTATCATGCAGACTCCTTGAGAAATACCTGAATGGCTACTACATGATTCAAAACTTATGGTAGACAACTCATAGTACAAATAATTTCCTTCTATATTGAATTCACTAAGGAAAGATCTCAAAAGGAAGATAAGTATTCTGATACTCCATTTATTAAGGGATAATTATCTTTGTTTTCAAAAGTCACTATTTAATTTAGGAAAGTCATGAAGCAATTATCATGAAAACAGCTTGTGCTATAGGACTCTCTCTGAAAAATGTGAACTTTCACATGGTAAACTGAGATATCCAATTTAAATTCTACAAGATTTTTAATTCTTTTTTTCAATTAACTCCAGTATTACTATGGAAGCTTCCATACAAAAGGGCAGTAACTATTACAGACATGCCTATAATTTTTATTAGAATGCAAGACTAGAAAATGGAACATCTATCAATGTAAAACTTAACATTTGCTACCTTGGCAAAGATAGTATTCTGAAATCAAAATAGAGAAAGCATTACTGTATTATTTTGTTGACACTAACAGTTTATCTGATTTTATTTTTCATTTTCTTATTTTTAATAGTAAGATAGCCTTGTTAATAATAATAGTAATAATAAAAAAAAATAATGTAAGATGATGACATTAATTTTGACAGAGGAATTCTTTAAATAATTCTCAATCTTCAATACAATATGTTTATATACCATTTATAACTTCTATCGCATGCCTATATTTTAATAAGAGAGCCAAATGAAACATTTAATAAAATTAAGGAATAGTTAGTTGTCCTACCTGGAACTGGTCAATGCACTGATGTTACACATTTTTTAAAGTTACAAAATACCCCTCCACTAATAAATGCACTAGAATCACTGCTTTCCTTCAAAATACTGGACATTTAAATAAAACTCCCTTAATATATTACATTATATACATTATATTATTATTATTTTAAATAATTACTTAATAGGAAAAATATTATATATAAGTTATGTGGTAATTTTTCTTATTTTCTAAAGATAAAACTATTCCATATATTTTATTCTTATTGAGGGGAAAAAAAAAAAAAAAGAAGTACCCAATCCAAAAAGCCCTAACCCCAGAGAACAGTACCTGAATCAGAGCTCTCTGACTGGTAACTCCCAGAAAATCCCTGTTCATGAACTGCCTGCAGCCAGGGTGGGAGAGGCAAACACTGGTGGGGGGGTAAGGGTGTGGTGTATGCAAAGCATTCTCAGGGGCATAAGGCAGTACATCTCTCAGAGCCTAGGCTCCAAGACATTCCTTTCAAAATGGAAAAGATAGGCCCAGGAACTAGATGATATGTTTGCCATCTCTTTTTTCCTCTCCAAAAGAAATAAGCCTGGTTCTGAGAGCAAATACATTTTTTTTGCTAGAGACAGAAGCCACGGCACTGGGAAATAGCACCTGCTAGGATGACTCAGGGCTTTGTCTCCATGTTGCCTTTGTAAGAGCAATGATAATTCTTTGAAGCCTAGCCTCACACATTTTGTTTATTTAATTTTAACTGAAAAAGCAAAGTAAAGGTTTAGAGAAATTGGAAATGAAATTAATTCAGCTTACTAATACCAACACCAAGGGGAAAAAACAAATTTGGATACTGTTGTTATCTTTGTTTGCAACTCATCCAGTTGCACTATCTGTCTGGCATGCATCCCTGGTTCTTCACTACAAAAAGTCAATGGGTATGTTCTTTTAGATAAAGGGGAGAAAGACAAACAAAAAAATGAAAGAAACATATTTAAATAAAAGCTACAGTTATAGTTAGGAGATCTGGACAATAAAATAGGTTACAGACAGCTGTGTAAAAATATCTGGGTGGAAGTAACTTAAAAAGAGGTTATTAGAAGACAAAAGTGATGAAAGCAGAGTAAGTGTTATCTACCAGGAAGACATTTTAAAACATTAACACTGACCAGAAAAATAAGAACTCATACTGAAGGGGCTCAGAAATACACAAGATTTAAAAAAAATCTAATGGTTTAAATATAAGACACTCTTGCATTCATTGAAGAACATGTGTTAGATAGTTGAAAGTGTTTAACAAATCTGCTGGCTGATACAGCTCGTCTGCAAACTCCCCTACCCTTCATTCTGCTTACTGAAAACAAATGTAAAATAACATCACTCCTACTTAAGCCGCAAAGAAATTCAACATTTACCAGACAATTACTCCTTTTTTTGGGGGGTATGTTTTGTTTTGCAGTATGTCATATCATTGATACACATCACTGTTACCATACATCATTGTTGCTTTTGTAGCCTAAAGTATTTGCCTGTCTTTGTCACATGTCCCATAAACAGAAATTTTTGGAAGATACAGACAATGTATTCAAATACTTTTCCCTAAATAGCTTACAATCTCAAATACATGAAGACATACACAGTGAGTGTGTTCACTTCTAAAGCTTTTAGATCCACATGCAGCTCACCTTAGGAAATTTTAAAAAAATTATTGACCAATACAAGTGAAAGCAGATAAGCATAAATAAATCTGAAGAAAGTATTTCCATACTGCAAACTATGATAAACTATAATAGAGTGTAAATCCTACAGTTTTATTAGTTTGCCCTATATTTACTAATTAAACTGTGAAAGGTAGGGAAAATGAGTTTTCAAAGCTGATATTTTGCAAAAATATTGCAACAGAAATTGGGATAAATCAATTATGGAACCTTATTTGAAGCATTACTTTTTCAAGAGTCATACATCTCCCGTTCTTCTTCATATATGTTAAACTATATCAATATTATAATAAGCCAACAGATAAATTTTTTTCACTGTATTTTTAAAATATATCGAGAGGGGTGGGGTAGGAAAGGGTAGGAAAAAAAAGATAGTGATAGATGTGCAGTGCTTTGGTCAGCTTCTGTTTTCTTAATCCTAAGTGCAATGGGCTGATGTGCATAACATGGACATTCTGATTCTCGAAATTAAAAACATTTATAAAAAAGATATGTTACACTTGATTTTATTTGAGTTTTATGAAGTTAATAGGCAATAAAAGTTGGTCTATTTCAGTTCTCCATCTTCTTTGATAGCCCTCTGTAGAGGACTTTATACAAGCATAAAAGTCCTTTGTGATTTTAGAATACCAAATCAGGCTACTAGGAAGAGAAACACTGAAGAATAAGAAATTTCTTGAGATTAAGTAGTTCCTTAATATATCTTATGACTAGCAAAGAAAAGCCACAGTATCACTTTGAATCTAAGTTTTTGAAAGATAAAAAGTACAAGAAAACGTTATACTGGGACTTTGTATATCACTTTATAATTGATTAACTATTAAAGGCAGGAAGATCTCATGCAACTATAGACTGTTTCAGTTAATTCCATTAACAAATGTACAATTTGAAGCTTCTCATATACTTACGTAAGTTCTGTGTATTCATTCATAACAACCACAAAACATTCTTCTGAATCTAAACAAATGAACATCATGCAGACTGGTACCACTATCTAAAATTAAGACCACATCAAGCCTGTATTTATGTTGTTTGCCTATTTCAAAAGTAATTTAAAAGCAATCACCTTTTAAAACCAAGCAAAGAAGACTTTTCTGCCTGGACTACAACAAGTTCTGTACTAATGGTAGCATTACTTAGTGGCTTAAAATAGCTGAAATGCAGCTATGTAATGTGCCTTTTCCTCTTCTGGCACTGATCCCCCTTTTCTCAACATGACATAACAAAAGCTTTTTCATCAGTGTCATTTTGCTGTTCTTTTACAGCAATTTTAAAATCAGCACACATCACCATTAGCATGACTAATTTTGCCATTTTCTGCTGTATCTTCTGCTTTGAATTTGTTGTAAACATATTATTCACATATTTAGTAGAGTGTTTCGGGACAAGAAGTAACAGAACATGGTTCATAAGTGGCTGGTCTCCAGGGTCTTATACCAGCAAAAGAGTTTTTCCTTTCTCATAATCCATTTAACAGCACACACAGGAAAAAAGAAGCATAAATAATTTTTTTCATGATTCCTTAATTTTTCATCTGCAGAGCTAGAATTAAAATTTGGGAGTTCTTATTTCCAGCCTTATGACTAGCATAGCAAAGGATTCTATTTTTGTATTACAGCAATGTGATTGTTGTCAAAACCAGAAACTCTTACAAGACTTAGTGTTTATTCATCTTTCATATTTGCTGGCAAAAGACTGGAAAATCATTTGTTAACAACTGCAATATTGTATTATGTTGTTTTTAAGAAGTCCTGTACAAACCAACTCCATAAAGAAAATTAACAGAGACTATAACAGATAACATATAGTCAATGTAATTTAAGGGATAGTGATTGATAGGTCATGGTAGGAAACATTTATTTTATGGAAGAAACTTTTGTTTCTCTGAAAACAAAGAATGACTCCTATGGTTTAATTTTTCTTTTACAAATATGGAATGTACTATTCTTTTTTTTTTTTTTACTACCTATTTTATTCTTTATTTTTTATTACCTAGAAACAGGTTTTAAAAATCAGGATAAATTAGAATATGTCACCTGACCTCTTGCTTTAGGGAATTCAGCATCAAATTCTTTTATTATTGAACCAGCTTTCATCTTTTGATTTTGTTCAGACTAAAAATTACCACAGGAGTAAATTTCCTTAAAAAAAATAATTTAAAAAAACCCAGCTGAATAACAGGGCTCAATAAAATATAGACATGAGTATCTTACAAAAGTTAATAGATGCATGCATTAATGAAATGTTTACCATTAAAGAAAGTCTATATTTTTAATGGTTCTTTGAAGTAGTAAGAATGAAAGTAGATTGTGAGAAGTTCATAAATTTCAAGGACTTTATGAGACTGAGAACTTGAACAATTAAATGGTAGATAAAACTCAGTGGGGTGGAGGGGTAAGTATTCTATAACAGAAAAAGCAATTCTTCAAGTCCAGATCAATGGGCTGTAAATCGACTTGGCAGGAGAGGGAAAGTGGAATGATAAGCAGTTTTATCAATTCTCTCCTCTTTAGAAAAATTCAAATGAAAGATTACTTATTCTTAGGAAAGGAACTAAAAGCAAACAATAATGCCAGAATTTTGCTCCACGGTTTGTCCATGTGAATTCCATATGCAGGTCCTCTGCAAAGTAGACAAAAACTCTGAGAAAACAAGCATGATAATGGTATAGAGCAGTTTAAATATGAAAAAAAAAAATCAAATTAGCTTGGATTTTTCAACAGATGATGTAAAGGGCTTTGAAGGAAGTCCACAAAATCATGGCTGACATGGAGAAGTTGGGAAAGGCACTGATGGCTTATTGTTTTTTTCTAAGACTAGAAAGCCATCAAAATAAGCAAGTGTGAGGCCAGGTTCAGAATGAAGGGCAATAGTTTTCATACTTAATATGATAGAACTGAAAAGTGTCTCTGCTAAGTATTCTGGAATCCACAATATGTGGATTCCAGAAGCTTACATATGCAGGAAGAGATCATACAAACACATGGAAGACTATGAGCAAAGTCTAATGATACTATTCTTATACTTCTCTAGACATTAACATAAGTGCCTTGTTGAGAGAAAGTGTTGGACTAGCTGGACCTGTGACCAGTACAGCCATTTTTAAAATCTTAAGGCATGCTGCTTTATTTTACATGGAATTCATCCAGTAAATGTGATCTCTAAGTTTTCTTTACAGTGTTTACATGCTCTAGGTTTTAATACAGTGAAATATGATTTAAGGCATTTAATAGTTTTAATGAAAAGTAGTACTTTAAGTGTAATGCAGATGAATTAATAAACAATATGCACTATCTCCTGAAAATAATTTTGCTTGGTAGATGAATTGACCCTTCTGGTATTTTTAGTTGCTTTTAATAGTATTGTCTCTGAATGGCAAAGAATCTTCTCTGCATTGCTTACCAAGTAGAAAAGCTTAACAGATTTTTTAAAAAAATGTGAATGATGGCAATCTTTATGAAAATCAGTGATAATCACTTTTTCTAATTAATTTCTAACTCACAAACTGATAAAACTGAAACAAAATTTCAAAGCTCATTATGCATATGTTTTAATTTTCATTCTTACTTCAATTAAATAATTTCACTTACTATGTCCATTGAATTGAACTGCTTTTCAAGACATGTTTCTCACAGATCTGCACAGCCTACAGCACTCAACAGGACTTGATTTATAAATGAGTGCAACATGGACTAGAACGATTCACTTACGTCTTTCTAAAAATCAATAAAACATATACTTTCCCTTGCTCTGCAGGGCACTAGGATAATTACAAAATAGTTAGAAGCATTGCTCATGGAAATATGAGGGGTCATTGATTCTTTAAGACTCCCTTTTCATCACATATAGAAACACATTATGTTTCCATGGATCTGTGGGCAGCACCTCATTTGATACATCACACAAGATTTAATACATCACATAAGATGTACATCACACAAGATCAAGAACTGCCAGAAGAGCAGCACTAGCAACACTGACTGAAATATATTCATCGGTTTCTCAGGTGACCATCCTACCATAGTTACTTTGTATTAACACCTGAATTTTGTCAGACAGCTGGAGAATTGCTTTGTGGACAGGAAATACATGAAATAAGAAACTTGTAAAGATATAGCATTCAAATCTGGCTACAGCTACTTTGGAAAATATAAAGAAATATCTACATGTGTTATGTTTTGACTAATATTCTTGCATTAGTACTAGAGGAATACAAGATAAACCTGAGCAGGTTTTGAAAGCCATACAGCTTATGGTAAGGTTATGTACAGTAGTGCAAGTAA
The DNA here is from genome assembly GCA_025345505.1 of Todiramphus chloris collaris. NCBI lineage: Eukaryota > Metazoa > Chordata > Aves > Coraciiformes > Alcedinidae > Todiramphus > Todiramphus chloris. Next base: position 265,147 of record JANVCC010000035.1, read on the forward strand.
AGTGTTCACCCTACAGATTGGCTTGTTATGAGAATACTTTGAAGTTGCAGAGGCCACTCAATTCTTATAAGACCTTTTTCAGCCTAGAGGAAAATGCAGGCCAAGAAAGTCAACTCATGATCTATATGGCTTCAAAGTCTTCTGCTGCAGGGGAAATTAGTAATCTACACCCATAACATTGACAGCCTGTTTCTCATAGATTATTATTAACGTATGCTTAGTAATCTTATTAGGGATAAGCAAAACAACCCAAACTTTGCATATCCAGACTGATAGAGTAGCTCTTACTCCCTGTGAAGAACAGATTTTCAGCTTTTATAAATTAACATCTCTTGAAAAGGCAGGAAATGAATTGGTAAATACTAAAGCTCCCTCCCTCCTATTTCTACTATCATGTCACCACACTGAAACTGCCTGACCAGCTTTAACATATCCTTTCAATATGTTCTGTAACTGATTTTATGCATCATTCGATGAATAATAAGGGAAATTTCAAAGTTATTGTGATGGGTTAAAATCTGATTTGATGCATGTTACTAGAATTACTGATCTCAAAGTAGTCAGATATGGTATCTTAGGTTTATGTGTATATATAAACTTTCAAGTTTTATAGACTCAGTATTCAAAGCTATAAAACAACATATTTCTAGACAATAAAGTTGTGGCAGAAGGTAATTTTAAAGTATGTTTCGAAGAGAATCTCAGAGTAAATGAAACACTAATTTCCTAATAATATATTGCCATTATTTGACTTTATTTAACACTACACTTGTATTCATTGTAAATCCAGCAAAAAGTGGTTTTGTTCAGAATATGGAGAATAAGGTGACACTCCACAACAGTACTGGCACTGTTGGTAAATAAATTCTGTATATGCTTGAGTTTTAGGAGTTTTAAAAAGGAAAATAGTTCTTACTATGCTAATACATTGTTAATAACAACTGCTGCAGAATTTGAATGAAATATGCAAGTTTTTAAAAACAGTATCAGGAAACCAGATTAGCAAGAATTGATGCAACATTAATGGGAAGTTAAATTTAGTTTCAGAACTTATTTTAGAATCTCAGTGGTTAATTTTCTGAAGTTTTAGATGCACATACTAGAATTTCATATCTTCCAAAATTGCAGATAAGTCTTTGCAATGGTAGCAAGAAAGGTATTTAAGAAAGAAGTACAAAAGAGCCAAAACTCACAGATTAAACAGAAAAAAAAAAAAAAAGAAAGCTCATAAAAGAAGATATTAACAGAAAAAATTGGAGATTACTTAGGCTGAATGAAATTTTCCATGTCACTATTATTTACATTCATCTGTGCTTCAAGAAATGAGAATAATAAATATAACATTATCTATCCTGTTTCTTCTGGGGGTGCATGTGTTCATCTTTGCCAGATGTAATACACCATTCCCAAAACACCTCTCTAATTTTCCTTAAAAGATCACATTGACATCAGCTTATGCACATCCCCAAGTCTGAGTAGCTTCAGTTTGCTACTTGCATGCATCCTATCAACTTCTGCACATTTCATTAAACCCTTTATGACATGTTTCTGTGCACTGGAAATTACCTACACCAGGAAGGTGTAGGAATATATATATTTTTAAATGTATTTTAAGGATTTTTTTGTAGACTCTGGAAATGCTGACTAGTGAAAGTGAATGAACCTATGGACAAAAGGTATCTTTGCTTTCTACAGTCACTGTAAATATATTTTTACTTCATTAAGACTTATAGAACAAAAACAAACAGAGAAAGGTACCTAGAGCCCTAAGCTGGGGATGTCATAGATCATAGGCATATTTGTGATTGCACAGATATCCCTGTCTTCAAATTAAGATATTTAATTAGTAGGGCAAAAAATACTCAAAGTCCTTTGTTTTTTTTTCTTACTTGTCCTACTTCAGTTAAATATCAGTGTGGTTTTGTTTCCAAAACATATTATCAACAACATTGCATTCATTCATTTGATTTTTGGGTTAATTATAAATTTAGGAGCTTACTTTTTAGTTTTGGAATAACGTATATAGAAACAAGTAGTACAAAGGGATTGTTCTGCTAAAGAGGGCATTGAATGTTCCTCCGCTGCATGAGAATCTGTAATGAGTAGAAACAACTTCAGAGAAGAGTAATGCAGGAGTTTGTAGCTTGATCTGGCCCCAACAGAGATGTATTTGCAGCTCAGAGTAGCCTAAGGAAAGCTTCTGAATAGCCCAACTACAGTGGAATTTATCAAGGTAGACTCTCTTACTAATAGGATATTTTTCCCCAGGGAAATGCTTTGAAAAATACCTATAGTTTGATGACATCTGTTCCACTGAAAAGACAAAGATTGCTTTCCTATAACATCTTCAAAAAATATCTCTTCGGGGGAAAAAAAAAGAAAAGGTATATATGAAAATGATACATCATAGAAATTAAACAAGGAGGTTGACATTCAACAACCTCAGTGTTTTTCTGCAAACTGATGATCACTTCAAAAAATATCCATTCAAATTCTACATATATACTACTCACACCCACTGATTGTATTAGTTCTACTTGCCCTTTCTTAAATATATTGAGATATGACATACACTATTTATGCAATAAGTATAGATATTCAAGTAAAGCATAAGCTGGTTGCTTTTACATCTAGAATTCATTTACTTGGATTTATCACTGGGTAGGGTGAGGAGAGAGGGGTTTACGGTTACATCTGTCTTGTCGCTTGGAGGCACAATTTAGTGTGCTCACAAGTTAGACTTTGTAGGAATGTGCATTTGCCACTTCCTGTCTGAATTTTGGGTAAGATGCACCCATTCCCAGATGCGTATATCCTCATGTATCAAGACAAGGGAGCTGTAATACTCACATTAGTATGCTAGTCTGGAGAACAGGGAGATCATGACAGTGAGCACTTTATTTTAGATCTAATATATTATCTCAGGTATTTTATTCAGATTTAAATCTTATTCTTCAGAAGATGTTGCTTGACCATAATTTGCCGTCAGAATAGCAGGAGTATATAAAGTTAAGTACAGAAATATTAACATGATTGTTTTCTGTTCCTTCTAGCATTTTAATTTGTTCCAGGATGAGAAGAAGGTTGTTTTCAAAAAACTTATCACTGAATACATTAGCCAGCACTAAATAACTACTTAGACTCTTCTATTTGTGTATCAAACATATAACAGTAAGTGTGATTATGTGTCTCCATTTGTTTCCTGTAGAAGTCATCCACTTGAATCACTCTATGGATCCAGACACTGTGTTCCCCTGGCTTTTAGGCTTCTTACAAACCAAAGCATCTTGAAACAGCTCCTTACATCACTCTTTTCTGATCTTCCAGTATAGATTTGTACCTTGGCAAAAATATCTGGAATGACATTTAGCTGTCTGCAGTGTCAAGTCCTGACATCTCTGGAACACTTCTGCAGCTTAAATACGAAGTTTCCCAGTATACCATTCAAGGCTGTGCAGTTTTACAGTATTTCTTCTCAGTCATGAATAGAACAAGCCAATGCATACTACAGATACAGATTAAAACATTAATTCACATTTTTATAAAAGAAAACTTAGTCTCACTTCCCCCTATTCCAGATTACTTTTTTCTTAAGAATCCCTCAGGATCTGGGTTTATGAAGCTAGGGCATCTCATCAGGGCCAGATACAGAAAGACAGAGCTTTCCTGATCAGCTTCTAAAATATAAGAGAACCTCGAATACACAAAAGTCATCTATGGCAATTGTGGAAGCCCTATCAAATGTCTCTGGGTCAAGATCAGAGGGGACATGTCCAAGGGGGATCTTATAGTAGGCATCTGCTACTGACCTCCAAATCAAGATAAGAAGGCTAATAAAGCAATATTTGGGTCACTTAAGCAAGCTTTGGGGCAACAGAATGTGGTTCTTATGATGACTTCAACTACCCAGACATCTGTTGGAAGAACAATACAGCAAATCACATGTAATATTTTAAGTTTCCAGAATGCATAGAGGACCTTTTCCTCATACAAATGTTAGATATGCCAACGAGGAATGAGGCACTGCTTGACTAGCTACTCACAAACTAAGAAAACCTGCTTTGTAATATCTTGGTTAGTGAGAGCTTTGGCTGAAGTGATTAAAATATTGTGGAGTTTGGGGTCCTGCTGAGCACACTGAATAGTAGTACTAAGACAAATATTTTAGGTTTTATAAGAGAAAACTTCATCTCTCTCAGAGCTCAATTGGTAGGGATTCTGTGGGGAGCTTCTATGGATAATAAAGGAGATAGTGAGTGCTGGGAGTTTTTCTAGAATGATCTCCTAGAAACACAAAAATGGTTCATCCCCTTTAAAGGTAAGGGAAGAAGGCAGAGCAAGAGACACCCTTGGCTTAACTGTGGGCTTCCAAGTCTGCTCAAAACCAAAACAGAAGTGTACCAGAGATGGAAACTGAATAAATACCATTGAGAACTACAAGGGCATTGACAGGACATGCAGAGATGCAATTAGAAAAGCAGTATCTCTCATTCAAGCAGCTTTAATTGAAATTGCTCAGAGGTGTCAAAAACTACATATAAAACCAAGTAGAAACAGAAGGAAAATATCACCAGATGAGGTGAACTAGTCACTAACAGTGCTTTGCCTTTGTCCTTACTATGATTGTTGACCTCCAGGCCTTGGGAACAGAAATCCAGATAGGTGTAAACACATACCCATGGTCAGTGAAGAAAGATGGTGTTCAAACTGTTATGGGTGCTGACCCTTATAAATTGATGGGCCCAGATGTTATCCACCTGAGGGTGTTAAGAGAGCTGGTGGACACCATTGTGAGGTTGCTCTCCATGCATCTTTTAAGAAGTCATAGAGATCAGGGAATGTTCCAGAAGACTAGAGGAGGGATAATGTTACACCCATATACAAGAAGGGCTTAAAAGATGATCCAGAAAATTACAAGCCCATCAATCTTACTTCAGTCCCTGGGAAAGTGCTGTGGTTTAATGTCCATCTGGCAATTGAGCGCAATGCAGCCCCTCACTCACTGTTCCCCCACTTTCCCCCTTGCTGGGATGGGAAAGAGAATCGAGAGAAAAAGGCAAAACTTCCTGTGTTGTAGATAAGAAAAATTTAATAGAATAATACAAGGAGAGAAGAAACAACAATAATACTAATGAAATAATATATAAAACAAATTATATAAACCTCAGTGCTCACCAAAACCACCTGACCCTACCACTGCACACAAAAACTGTGCGCTTCCCGCAGGCTAGCCATCCCCTTACATAGCAGGCATGATGTCAGTATGGTATTAAAAATCCCACTGGCTGGTTAGGTTGGCTATCCTGGCTCTGGCCTCTACCAACTTCTTTTGAAAATAAACCCTATCTTAGGTGAACTCAGGACAGAAAGTTAAGGAATGAATTCTCCTGGGGACTAGCTCAAGTCAAATGAAGCATGTGATTGGGAAAGGGCAAATCATGCTTGACAAACCTGATGGTCTTCCATGATAAAGTAACTTGCTTGGTTGATGAGGGGTGAGAGTGGACATTGTCTATCTGGATTTCTCTAAGGCTTTTGATATGGTTTCCTACAGCCTCCTCTTAGAGAAACTGATGCATTACAGTCTAGACAAGTGGTCCATGTGGTGGGTGGGGAACTACCTGACAGGTCACACCCAGAGGGTGGTGGTAAATATCTCCTTTTCAAACTGAAATCCTGTCACATATGGTGTCCCCCAGGGATCAATACTGGGCCCAGTGCTGTTTAGTATCTTCATAAAAGATCTGGATGAGTGGATCAAGAGCACCCTGATGAAGTTTGCTGATGACACCAAACTGAGTGGGGAAGCAGACATTTCTGAAGGAAGACCTGCACATGCTGGAAGAGTAGGGTAACAAGAAGCTAATGAAGTTCAACAAGGAAAAGTGTAAAGTCTTGCACCTGGGAAAGCATAATCCATGAATGCAGCACCATCCAGGATCTACCTGGCTAGAGAACAGCTCTGTGGAAAGGGATCTGGGGTCCTGGCTGACAACAAGCTCAGTATGAGAAAGCAGTGAGCTTCTGTGGCAAAGAAAGCCAACAGGAAGCTGGGTTACATCAACAAAGGCATCATCATCAGAGATAAAAAAGTTATTATCTCATGTAGTGGATCTGGCTGAGCTGCTTTTCCCCATCCAGCCCTCACACTACAGCACTGGGAGCTGGAGCGTGTTGATAACACACACGTGTTATGACTGCCAGTGCTCACACGGCACCAGAGGATGGGGGGGCAAGATGCTGGAGAGGATACAGATGACCTGAGCTGACCAGTAGGATATTCCATACCTGTTGGGGTTTTGGGGAGTTATTCTGTTTTCCTTCTTCTCTTAAAGAATTTTTCCATACTTGTTTGTCAGGGAGGTAAGTTGCTGTACTTAAGAGAGACAAAAGGACCTGGCCACAGGGGGATGGGGTCCAGCCAGCCGAATAAAGGGGGTTGGGTGGAGCCCCAGGGGCTCTTGCTTGTTTTGCTCCCTGCATTCAAGGAGGAGAAGCTGCCCTCGTGGTGCAGAGAACTCATCCCCACTGCATCTCCTGCTCTCCCTGCTGCTTCCCGAGGATCCGTCGGGACACCGGGATCAGCTTGGAGAGAAGTCGTCCCTGCTGCGTCTCCTGCTTTTCCTCCTACCCCTGCTGTCTCCCGAGGATCCTGCTGGACACCAGGATCGGCTGCCCAGGGGGTTCGTGACTCGGGCTTTCCGTCGGCCATTGCCACGTGGGGACTGAGCTGGCTCCGGGGCGGCGGGGAGACCATCGCGCCCTCCCTGCTCCCCAGGAGCTCCCGAGAGGCTGGCACTGGGTTCTCTGTGCTGTTTTCCTGTTACTGCCGTAGTTATTGTTGTTTGTTTGTCTTGTTATATAGATATCTAGTAAAGAACTGTTATTCCTATTCCTCATATCTTTGCCTGAAAGCCCCTTAATTTCAGAATTACAAGCATTCGGAGGGGAGGGGGTTGCATTTCCATTCCAAGGGGGACTCCTGCCTTCCTTGGCAGACACCTGTCTTTCAAACCAAGACAATACCATATGACATCTGCTCAACTATAAAGGGAGAGGGCAGGAGGAGGATGGGGGGGCATTCAGCTTTGTCCTCTAGGCAGCTGCTACATGTTCTGGAGCCCTGCTTCTTGGACTCGGCCTGACATTGCCTGCGGATGGGAAGTAGCGAATAATATCTTTATCTATCATAACTCAAAGCTCTTTTCATCTTAATTCTCTCCCTGCATACCGTGCTGATGGGGGTTGGGGGGAGTGATAGAAGGGCTTGGTGGGCACATGGTGTCCAGCTAGGGCAAACACACCACATCCCACTATACTCAGCCCTTGTCAGGCCACACCTGTTCAGTGCTGTGTTCGGTTTTGGTCCCTACTATACAAAAAAGGTGTTGACAGGCTGGAGAAGGTCCAGAGAAAGTCCAGAGAAGTGCCACAAAGATGATCAAACGACTGGGAAACTTGTCATATGGGAAAGGTTGAGAGACCTGGGTTTGTTCAGCCTGGAGAAAAGAAGGCTTAGGGGAGAACTTACCACCCTGTTCCAGTATTTAAAGGGTGGCTACAAAGATGGAGACTCCCTTTTGACAAGGAGTCACATGGAAAAGACAATAGGTAATGAGTATAAGTTACTCCTGGGGAGGTTCCAGTTAGACACAAGAAAATTTTTCACAAGGAGAATCAGCCATTGAAATAATCTCCCCAGGGAAGTGGTGTAGTCCCCAGCATTGGACACTTTTAAGACTCATCTGAACATGATGCTGGGCCCCAAGAAAGGTTGGAGCAGATGATCCTTGAGATCCCTCCCAATCTGGTATTCTGTGATTATATTCTGTGATTATATTCTGTGATTGATTCTACTGAATGACAGTTGATAAATGCCTTATCTGAATAAGTGCTTCTTCTTGATAATGCTTTTCACCAAATAGGGTTAAGACAAAGAATAATAAGAAGAGGGGTGAGGTGGAATGGGGGACACACACAAGGTGGGGACACTGACACAAAGGAACACATACAACAAAGATTCATCTTTGCAGTCTAAACTCACAAAGTAGTCTGAGTTTACATCATCAAGCCAAATCCATAAATCTATAGACAGAATCTGTGATCTATCACAGTAACACAGATATATAGTAAAGCCACCCTAAAGACATATCAAAAAATCCACATGGTCAGAAGTACCCTGTAACTGATAATGACCAATGGCAAATGCAGAGGGAAGAAAATACTGGGCAAATATATAGTGATAATTCTCCCTGAATTCTATCTTAGCGCTCATCAATACAGTACTGCCTGCTCCAGAGGCAGTTTATGGTGGTGACACTGAAGTAATCAGTCAGAAGAGTAAATTATCTTGTAAGAGTATGAACACAGACTAACATTAGCTGGCCTATTAGCTGATCAACTCAACAATTCCACTGTCTTAACCTGAGGATTCTTTAACTTGGAATGGAAGAGGTCATTTCCCATGTGGAAGAAACATAAAGTCCTGCCATCTTTCTTGTATAGTAATATGATATTAAAGAAAAATAAACAAACAAACAAACAAAACCCCAAGCCCAACCTCTAAACTCATACATCATTACTTTTTTGTTTTCTTTTTTCTTAAAAAAAAAAAAAAGCTTGAAGTCTCAAATATCTAGAATTTTGTCAAAATGATGACTCCTAAATTAAAAATAAATGCTGCTGAGTTATATCTAAGGAATTTATTTTGAATACTATGGTTTAAATCAGCAAAATTAACATCTTCAAAGATTACAGAGATTAAATAGTGCTGTCAGAGGAAAATAATAGTAGTTACTATGTTAACCACTAATTTATTCTAATATAAGCACAAAGACAAAGAATGAAGTTTTGGGACATGCCTATCCACTCACACATACACAAATAGAAAACACATTTATGAACATCTTCACTATAATATATAAGTGAAATAAAAATAAAGGATTGACTAGGGTGAAATAGAACTAAGCTAATTAATAAATTCCTCTGGAGTTGTAAACGTAAAGTTTAGACATTTTAATTAGAGTTTGTTTTAAAGCCAAAATGGAAAGCTTTTCACAAGATCTTCTGTATCAACCACCCTGATTTCCCACCTTCTTCAGACTATGACATATTACAGATTGCATGTGCTACCTGGACTCAGTCCAAGCATCAGTTTCTTTGCTTTCTTCAGTCCAATCCCAAATACTTTCCTGGGATGCTTACACCAAAATATATTTTTTGTTTCACTTATTAACCAACTCCCATCTAAAATTTAACTGTTGTCTGCTATGAAATACACCCTATCTTGTATATGTCCTTGAAGTCTTCTTTCTTCCAACTTTACAGGAGGTCACCATTTGCATCAGAGTTTTATCAGCTTCCATCTTTCTGGGAGTGAGGTGTTCCCTAGGTTCCCTGCCACTCATCTTGGAGACAAGAAACCATATATTCATATATTCCCCATAAGCTATGTCAGTAGTGAAATTTTCACTAAAATTGTGCCGAAAGTTGAGTCACTTTAAAATTGGTTTGTCTATCTCTAGTAAGTCTCACTTTCGATCTAATTCCAGGATGGATAAGAAAAATATGTTAAGGAGAGAACACATATATAAAGAAAATATTGCATAACAGACTATATTCAATTTCTACCTTGGGTACTTTCAACAGCTTTTGATTTGCATGACCCTACAAATTGCCAGTTGTTGTGAGAGCTGATGATTAGTTAGAATTAACTACTGATAACAGATTTTCTTAACCTTCACAAACCTCTCTCTCAGTCTTAACTTTCTCCTTATTTTCTATATGAATGAGACATAACTGAATTTCACTTAGTAAACATAGTTCTACCTAAATAATTAGAATTATAGAGTTAAAAGGTTGAACTCCTTTCAATGAGAAAAATATTACATGATAACTGTGTCATGTTTTCTGATTTCACAGAATCAGGTAACGCCACCAGATACTGAAAGGGTGATGTTAAAAAAAAGCCAAGAACAAAACAAACAACCCCATCTTCAGGTTTAATGCAACTCTAAAAGACACATTCTCACACTGACAGTTTAATGATCAAATATATTCATTGACTTAATGGGATTGAATCAATTGATTCATTTAATGATCATTGAATCCAACTGTTAACACTGCTAAGTCCGACACTAAACCATGACCCTAAGCTCCACATCTACACATCTTTGAAATATCTCCATGGATGGTGACTCCACCACTTCCCTGGGCAGCCTGTTCCAGGGCTTTACAAAGTTTTTGGTGAAATAATTTTTCCTAATGCCTAGTCTAAACCTCCACTGGCACAAGAAGAGGCCATTTGCTCTTCCTTGTTATTTGGGAGAAGACACTGACCCCCACCTCACTACAACCTCCTTTCAGGTCGTTGTAGAGGGCAAACCCTCAACCCTCCTTTTCGCCAGAGAAAAACTCCAGTTCCCTCAGCTGTCCTTTGTAAGACTTGCTCTCTGGACTTTTCACCAGCTTTGTTGCCCTTCTTTAGATGCGCTCCAGCAGCTCAATGTCTTTCTTGTAGGGAAGTGACCAAAACTGAATGCAGTGTTTGAGGTACAGACTTACCAGTGCCAAGTACAGGGGTATGATCACTTCCTTATTCCTGTTACACAGTATTTCTAATACAAGCCAGGCCTTCTTGGCCACGTGGGCACACTGATGGCACATATTCGGTTGGCTGTCAACCAACACCTCCAGGTTCTTTTCCATCAGGCAGTTTTCCAGCCGCTCTTCTCCAAGTCTGTAGCACTGACTAAATGGTTGTGACCCAAGTGCAGGACCTGGCATTTGGCCCTTTGGCCTTGTTGAACCTCATCCCATTGGCCCTGGCCCATCTACCCAGACTGTCCAGATCCCTCTGTAGAGCCTTCCTTCTCTCAAGTAGATCAATGTTCTCACCCAATTTGGAGTCATCTACAAACTCACTGAGGGTGCATTTGATCCCCCTGTCCAGATCATAGATAAAGATATTAAACAAACTTAGTCTTGATACTGAGCACTGGGGAACACCATTTGTGATCAGCCACCAACTGGATTTACCTCCATTCACAACCACTCTTTGCACTCAGTCACCCAAACAGTTCTTTACCCAGTAAAGAGTATACCTGTCCAAGCCATGAGCAGACAGTTTCTCCAGGAGAATGTTGTGGGAAATGGTGTCAAAGGTTTTAGTAAAGCCTAGGTAGACAACATCCACAGCCTTTCCCTCATCCACTAAGTGGGTTGTCTTGTCCTTATTTAGATTTACAATTGAATGTTAAAATGAACCTCAAATGTGTAAATCTAGACCACCTGTTTGTAATGCAGTCTTGATGAAGAACAAATAAAAAATTTATAATGCTATATTATGCAAAAATAGGCAGGGAATCAAATTTTGCTATGAGCTATGCTTGTGCTATGTATTGAAAACTCTTGGAATAAATTGCAATAAACAGCATTTGGATAAGAACAGCCAGTAATGCACATCAAGAATAATACATAATTTAAAAGGCACACTACTTATAATACATTCTGTTTTCCCCTTGAAAACAAATTTCACAGAAAATGAAGCTAGGTGTTAAATATAGCTTTCCCATCCAGGTAACATGAAGTGCTAGTTCACTAAAGTAATAGTGAGAATTGGTTTTGACCTTATTTATTGTAGAATATGTTGTTGAATTTGTCTAAATAAAGGAATTTTGCAAAAATCAATTTCTGTATGCTTGGTACATTTCCATATGACTAGTTCAAGCAAAAGGTATTTTATTTAAATGCTAATAGTATACATATTTTGAAGTAATTTTACTAGGATAGATCCAAATTTAATGGTCTTTCTGTTTATTGCAAATACAGATGCTGAACATCACTACTCCATATTTGCAGTTACCTCAAATGAAACATTTTAAATGCAGTTCAGTCTATGAAGTATTTTTGCAACTAATCAATAATGAAAGAGGAATTATGAGGAGAGTGGACAGACCTGGTAATGCACAGTTTATAAATACAATTTGCCAATTTTATTTACTGTGCAGTATTATTTCACTTCCAAATTTCAATGCTTCTTTCTCAGAATGGTTAAAGAATTAAAGAACACTCCAGTTCTCTGAACTTACCCTGAATTTTATAACCTCCCAACTTTGTAAAATGTATCTCATTGCCGAATTCTGTCAGGAAAACAACAGGACAATATTCTTAAATATTCAAGATTAAATTACCTGAAAAGTAGTTAGAAAGCCTGAAGCACAGCAGAACTACTACATTTCCACTGCAAAAAGAAGACGACCAGGCAGCTGTTATTCAATAGCTCCCTGCATTCTGAAGACTAGTTATGAAGCAGATCCTCACAGAAATCTCAAACATAGAAATAAGCACAGATGGGAGCAGTTTTAGGAAGAAATCTATCAGTTGGTTGTTGTGACTATTTACATTCAGAGTGAAAAAGAAAGAAATGAAAACTCAAGGTAGGCTCTGTTACCCATTCACTGGGTCTGTCTAAGATGGAGTTAAAGTTTCCTCATAGGCAGTCCTCATCATGCACTGCTTTGTATTGGTAGCTGTTGTGGCTACTGCTGAGCAGTGGTCAAACAGTGTCAAGGCTCTCTCTCTACTATTCCTCCCTCACAATTAGGCTGAGGGTGGGCAAGATCTTGGGAGGGGACATAGACAGGATGGCTGACCCAAACTGACCAAAGTAGTATTCCATACCATATGATGTCTGCTCCGAATAAAAGCTAAGAGAAACTGGGGGGAGGGGGGGGGGGTCAGCATTCTTTATTATGACATTTGTCTTCCAGAGCAAGCACTACTTGTTCTGAAGCCCAACTTCCTGGCAAGTGGCTGGACATCGCTTGCTCATGGGAAGCAGAGAATCATTCTTTTGTGTGCTTTTGCATCATTTCCTTTCCACATGCAGCATTTGCTTTTGTGTCCTGGTTTGAGTAAGAAGAGAACTAATTCTGTTCAGTGATTTTACTTTTCAGCTCAGTTCTTCTAAAGAACTGCACTTTCTGAAGTTAGCAGTGTGTTTTCACAGGCAGTGTCTGATTCCAGCAGTGATAACACCCGATGTTTAATTAGTACCAAGGACTGGTGTACAGACCAAGGCCACTGCTAAATCTTGTGTACCACATTGGTGCAATTAGTTAAAACTGAGATGAAAAGTAAACTCACTGAACAGAATTAGTTTTGTTCTTATTCAAATCAGGACATTTTGTTTTATTAAACTGCCTTTATCTTGACCCATGAAGTTTCTTTTCATCTTATTTCTCCCCGCTCTGTCCTGCTGAGGGGGGTTGTGATAGAGCAGCTTGATTATAGAATCATAGAATCATAGAATCATAGAATCATACAATCATACAATCATAGAATGGTAGGGGTTGGAAGGGACCTCTGGAGATCATTGAGTCCATCTCCCCTGCCAACACAAGAACACCTAGGGCAGGCCACAAAGGAATATAACCAGGCAGATCTTGAAAGTCTCTAAGACTTTCCCATGTTTCACCTTGCTACTATTATCTCTTGTCCTATCACAGGGCACAGCTGAAAAGAGACTGGCCCCTTCCACTTGACACCCACCTGTGGGATTGTTCCTGGAGGAGAACAGGCATGCCTGCTATCAGCAAGACTATGTGGGAATAAATTAGGCCATGGGGGATGACCTTGGAGTATGCTTGAGAACAGCAACAGAGGAAGCAAAGCAGTGAAGCAAGAAGATAAAGAAGAAGAAAGCAGAAGATAACCAGGATGGGGGGTGGTCATGGAGGTGGTGTAGGATAGCCAGTTATGTATTAGTTTAGGATGCATGAACAGCTTGTGTATAAACATGTAGAACCAAAAGTAAGTGAGTGTGCATGTGATCAGGAAATTTTAGGATATAAATTAAGCTGCAATTTTATAATAAAGTGGCTTTGCTTTATAACTCTCATAAAGTTGTGCAAGTCCAGTATCCTTCCGCACCCACCCTTCAGATATTTGTAAACATTAATAAGATCCCCTCTCAGTCTTCTCTTTTCCAGGCTAAACAGCCCCAGGTATCTCAGACTTTCCTCATAAGAGAGACAATCCAGTCCCTTAATCATCTTTGTTGTTCTCTGTTAGACTCTCTCTAGTATTTCCCTGCCCCTCTTGAACTGAGGAGACCAGAACTGAAACAATATTCTAGATGTGGTCTCACTAGTGCAGAGTAGAGGGGGAGGAGAACCTCCCTGGACCTTCTGGCCACACTCTTCTTTATGCACCCCAGGATACATTGCTATTCCATTGCTGTTGATGAACATCTGGTATACAGACAGGGTCAACCCACCACAAACTGCACTAAATTTTGTTATTTGCTGAGTAGAGTTTTACTTCTCTTAAGAGTAGATGTTCGTGCAAAGAACCAAGACTTTGTGTTAAACATACAAAGCACATTCCAAGAACAAGAAGGATCCTGTATATTCCTCTCTTGGATTTCCATATCTGGTATAATTGCTCAAGAGCAAAGCAGACAATGGGCCGTGCATCTAAGAGGATCAGCACAACAGTTAAAGAACAAATTAAAAACAGACAGTTAAAGAACAAATTAAAAACAGATATGGTTCTTAGCACTTCGGTGTTGTATACTAGAGTCCTATTCACACTATCTTCTGATCTACCCTTTCATAAGCAATATGCATTAGATCTTGCCATGAGGCAATGATCTTCTTTCAATTCTCCATTGAAGGAATCTGCTGGCAGGTCCTTTTGAAGAAAAGTTACCAGTGGAGTTCCACCTGGACCTCCAGTGGAATCCACATTGTTCAACATCATCCAGAAGAAGGGGTAAGAAAATGAAGTGATAAAATTTTCTCAGATAAAATTTTTGGACAACAACTAATCAGATGGTTTGGGTAGCAAACATAAAAGTTGATTTGCTTAAAGACCTTACTTACAATACTGGCATATATTTAATTCAGTATTCAAAGAACTGCATGAAGGAAAAAAAACAGTGCTCAACCTTGTGTACACAGTGATGGGCTCTGAACTAGTTATTATTGTTTAGGTAGGAGACCTTGAGAATATAGTTTGCAGTTTTATGAAAATACTTAGTCAGTCCTGACAATATGATAATAAAAGGAATTATTAGGCAATGACTGGTATCGAAACAGAAAAAACATTACTATGTCACTGTATAAATCGATGTTGCAAGAGCAACTTCAATGTGTGCTTTCTGTACCTCCCTCTGTAAAGAACATGCACTAAAACTTGAAAAAAAGTAGAAAAAGAGAAGAATGATCAAAGATGGGGCAGGTTTTCCATACAAGCAGCTGTTCAATGACTGAGATTTTTTTCACAATGAAAAAGAGATGACTGCAAAGATATGTCAGGAACGTAAAAAAAATGTGTCTTGGAGACTAGAAATATGACACAATTGTTCATGGTTTCTTATCACACCAGAACCAAATAAACTACACAGAAGATGTGCACAAGGAAGAAAAAGAAAAGATGTTTGTCCTATCCAGAAGTCATTAAACTGTGAAAGCCTGTGAAACAGAATGTCACAGATACTAATTTCACATGGGTCCATAAAGCAATCAAATTTATGAGTGAGGCATCCATCAAGAGCTATTAAAGACAAGCAGTCTCCGAGACAGAAATCACTGGAGAGAGAAAGTATATCAGAGGAATCTTACATGCTTTTTCTTCTTTTGTCATCTTCCCTAAGCATTCAGAGCAAAGATACTGGACAAGATGTATCATTCTTCTAACCCAGAGAAGTTGTTATATGTGTATGTATATGTTATTATTCAAAGTAAACAGTAACTCAACTTTTTTACATGTTTTGACAGAATATTGCTCTACGTATACCGGCATTTCATAGCCTTTGTATGGCACCTTCCACTTTACTACAGCCAAAACTAGATTTCCATGTAATCACTTGCTAACCATTGTAACGTAATATTTGATACTCTGAGAACATGAACTGTTTAGAAAACTGGCTTGGGAATTGATTGATAATTTAATCCTGTATACAACACAACCAAATAGTAACTATGTTAGTCTATTTCCTTTGGTAGAAAATGTTAAGTTTTCTCTTAAGGGTTGAGAGGAAAGAGTGAGATTTTATGTGGGTGTTTCTTTAAATCCAAAAGCATCTAAAATACATTTGGATAATTGCATACATGTCTTTAGGACATATATAAATCATATAAAAGTCATACACTAAATAAGAGCTCCAGTGATCAGAGGGAGTGAAGTTAGCATAATATACAATTCCAACAAATATATGCAACCCACACATAAGCAAATGTTCCTACTGGATTCAGTTCATGTGTATCTCTCTAATGAATACATAAATTATTGTATGAAATTATGAAAGGTTTGTTTCTGAGCAGTTAGAAAACCAGGAGTGATGAGGAACAAGAATTATCACAGTTTAGAATACCATTATCTGAGACCAAAAAAATATCTTGGCCAGACTGGAGTATTTGATGTTCTTTCCCCGCTAACTACACAGTTGTCAATATTTATATAGAGTTGTAGCAGGTTAAATTCTGGGGTGCTACATTCCTTAATTCTATACACATCCAAATATTTTTAGCAGTGACATATGGGAAGCTGCTTAAAAAAAAGAAACTGGTAACCACACAAATATAACAACATATACATATAACTAGTATCCATACAAGTGTTTGATGAGAAGAGACAAAGACTTATTGAAATAAAATAAAAATTAAAACCCAAAAAATTAAAAAAACAGATAAGACCTTTTCATGCATATCTTCAATACCAAATAGTTCTGTCACTACAGGATTAAATTGATCTTACTTTCCAAAACCTAAAGCAGCAACATATAAATTAATTTGCCTTCATTCAATATATGATTTCAGAAAATTAAATTATCAGCTAGTCAGAATAGTAACAATTTGTCTCAACAATCCTTTTATCTAAGCATCCCGTAAATGCACTAAAATGATTGGCATTATCTAATGTGTACACTAGCAGCTGTTACAGACTAGATAAAAAAGATTACTAAGAGTGTTAGAGATCAAAATTCTGCCATTAAGAAAATGTGTATTTTATAAATTCAGCCAAAAATATATCTTCAAAAGATTTTATTATGTGATTGTTTTTTTTAAAATTCAGTATTCCCACTAGTTACTTGATAAATATATTAATTTTTATAAAACAACCCCAAATTTATAGATAATTGGTGTATTTTCATTAAGGTCTAGTAGTGTAGAAGTTAGAAATCATCTTTTTATGATATTATGGTTGGTTGTTTGTTTTTTTAATTGAAAACAGAAATAGTGTAGTTGACATATTTAACTAATACTGTAATTGTCCTACCCTGTCCGAATTTTGCAGCTTTAGATCTTGAAAGCAATTCTTTAAAACATTGATAACTTACTAGCAAGATGATTTTGATCTAGAAGTAGGCCACTCCCCCTCTATAGTTCAAAGTAGTTCATAAAATGAAAATTAGGATAGATACACATTTCTGCTTTCCAAAAGGTTGTATCATGAAACCCTTTGCCAATCGCTGCCTTTGCCCTTTTTCCTTCCTCACCATATTTTTTTGAATGAGCTACAAAAATTCTCAAATGCAGGGTAAAAAAGCTCAAAAATCCCATGGTTGCTCTGAATTTATCCCTTTTATTCCATGGCACCCCTCAGCATATGGATCAAGGGCACTTATGCGAGCACAGTTTTTGTATTTAATTAATCCTTGTTGACTTGGGAATTAGAAGGAAAAGACAAAGTCAAAGCCTGTAAACATTAACTAAGAGGAAACTAACCAGAAATTGTTAAAAAAATAACTAAAACTGAGGCAGAATACATAGTAAATAGAGGATAGATAGGAAAATGGTCCATCTCTCTAAACACAGTGAAAGCATTTTAACACCTGTGAAGTTCACTGCAATTACTACAGTTTAAGTGTCCTTGTAATAAATGGAGATAGGAAGTGTATAACAGATTGTAGTTTGGATGTTCTCTGGCCTATTATGTGTCTCTTTGTGCTAATTTTCCCTTTATGCTAACTTCCAGGAAGTTTGAAATGGAAAAGAAAGATATGCCTGAGGGAGTCATCAAGCAAGGAACTACTCCAATTCCGTCTAATAATTCCACCCTTTTCCCTGGTTAGGGCCCTGCAGCAACTTTAGAGACCAGTAGTGCAGAACTGTCCAGAAGGTGCTCTCAAAATTGACAAAGAGGCACTTTCAAAACGGAATATGAAATCTCATGTGGGTGCCATAAAAGCACCCCTCAGATTAAACAGATTTTTCTATGGGTACATATATGTTATTAATAATTATAATAATATTACCAAATTAATGTCTATAAAAACATAAGTTCTGGACATCAAGAAGGCAAGGGCAACCCCTTTTCACTTGTGTATTGTGATAGGATGAGGGGCAATGAATTCAGTAAGTTCCACCTCAACACAAGGAAGAACTTCTTTACTGTAAGAGTTGTAGAGCAGTGGAATAGTCATTCTGTGATTCTGTGATTCTGTGAATGTTGGAACATGAGTCATAGCTTAAGCTTATAGGTACACTTCTTTGTAAAGATTAAAATATCCTCAGAATTAGTAACATATCAAAATAGTTGCAACCTTACTGTAACTCAGCACAGGTTACTGATGCCTGAAAACAACTAATCAGTTACTGAGGGACTTTGCTAATCATAACCAGGTATGTATAAATGTGCTCAATGTTCAGTTTTTCCACAACATTCTGTGCAATTCTCCATAGTATTGAAATAAGGTCACTAAAAACCTAATGTGGCCTTGAATTTCTTACTTAATCCATCCAAAACATGAAGATAAAACCTTTGGCAATTGGACCTAACAGAAGGTCAAATTCTAAATTTACAGAACTGGAACTCATTTATTTAGCATCATAATGTAATCATGTTTCATTAGTATTCCATTTATAGTTACCTGGCCTTAGGAAATAAGAGCTTGTTCACACTTAAATGTTGTTTGTTCATTTTGACACTTTATATCCAGTTCTTAAATTACTCAAGTCAGTGTAAACATTATACAGCCTAGGAGACAGGGCTACATAAAATGATGAATATGATACTTCATCAGAGCTTCATGGAAAGAGTATACAACATATGATCTTGAAGTACCTTGATAACTTTTTTTTTTTGTGTGTTTATCCATAAGGAAGGCAAAAATTAGTCAAAATTTTAAAAGAATAATAAATTTCAGCTGCGTGATACTATTTAAATATTATCAAATGTTTTGAATATATGCCTCAAGGAAGGTATGTAAAAATCAGTTACCTCTTACATTGATCCAGAACCGAACAGGCAAAATACACCTATAGGCTAGCATTTCTCAGAGAACTCCTACATTATTAAAGAGGAACACTTAAGACTTTTTTTAAAAGGGCCTTTTTTAGTCAAACACCTTTTTTTTTTTTAATTAAAAAAATATTAAAATATTTCTAAAAAAAAAAAAAAAAACCACAAAAAAAATTCACACACATTCTTACTGCGGAAGTACCAAATACATTTATCATTATTTGTAAATCACTTGGCATCAAAATTAATTGACTTAGTCTCATGTAAGAAATTTCAACCCATGAAATAACATTTAATACCTTAAATATTTACTTGTTTGAAATGATCAGTTTAAAATTCTGCCCACTCAACAGGAAAGGTTGCATTCTTTTCCAGCTGAGAATCTCTACATTGAAAATAGATGTAGCACAGGTAGCAATTTGAAAAATAGATTAGGATGAGCAGAAAAATATTATCATGAAATCCAATAGCTCCTACTCAGCATGATGTTAGCTAGTATTTTCAGAGGTTAGTGCTGAAATATAATACCCTCTGGAACAGTGTAATAAACACTAGTTGTTGCTGAAAAGGAATTAATGGTAGCAGGAGACAGAATAATTCTTCCTCCCTCAGGAAATCTTTACTATTTGTTAACCTGTTTAACTATTAAAGACTCATGATATTTATAAAGCTCTGACCCAGATTCCACATGCAATACAGTATTTGGGACCTCATACTGAAGTCATCGGAAGTAAAAATTCAATAAGTATTTTTTATCTTAGGCTTGAGGATAACAGAAGACAATGGGATGTTTCATTTACTTTGATAAATAACTGTTGTTTTAGTTGTTCTTAAATTCTGGTCTATTTTGCTTTGTAAATAAAAATAGACTTTGCAAAAAAAAGGATTTTTTTAACATGCTCTTGTAATAATTGCATTTGCCCAGATGAAATAGAAGAAAAACTATCATCATGAAACTAGTGACATTTTGAAATCATCTTTAGGACTGAGAAAATAAAATAATTAAGAATATGTGATGACAGTTAGCCATGTATTTATGGGGAATTCTTGCTGCTTGACTTTCCACATGATCCAAGACATGACAAAGCACTGAGTTTGACAATCATATTAGACACTGGCCTCACATTTTCTCCTAATAGCTAAATATCATTTAAAACCATAGCTAGAATGCGCTCACATAACTCTGTCTTAACAAACAAGGCACTAGAACAGTTTCCCTTCTATTCTCTTTCTTCTACTCCCTCTCCATACTTAAAAAGGCAACTCATTATGGTCACAGAAATTAAGAAGAAAAAAATCCAACAAAATAAAATAACAAGCCCTTTTGAAATCAGTGTAGCAGTTTTGAATAGGATTACATTCTCCAGAATTACAAACCCAGATTTTCTCCACTGCCATTCTGAGTAAATAAATGTCAGTAACTCTTGTTCCAGCAGTTGGGCAGACAAACGTTAATGAGGAGAGTTCAATCGTTTTCAAATCTACCACTCTGCTACTATCAAGGATAGAGACAAATCCACTATTAGGGAGTAGTAGGTATTAAATTGAGATTAGGTTCTAAAAGTAGATGAAATTGTGAGTGAAAAGAATGAAAAACAGTGACAAATACTGTAAAGTTCAATGGACAGAGAACCGTGTGAGGGGTCAAGAATTCTACAAGCATTTTTTATTTAAAAATTTAAAATAACAATTATGTCTTTTAAACTTTAAATAAAAAACAAGACCATAAAATTTTAGAGAATGATCCACTACAAATACTATTACTCATTTATAATCTGTCACTCATCACATATTTATGAAAAGCATTTTTTTAAAAATAATTCCATTTTTGCTTTCATTTTGTTCTATATGTTTGAAAGTGTCCAAGCCAGTGGAAAATAATCTTTTCCATACTGCACAAAATTATAATTTCAAAAGTATAATATATAATTACAACATAAAAGAATTATAACTGGAATGGAACACTGAAGTGACTAAATACTTAATGAAAATTCTGGGAAAAATTCAGGCTTATTTCTGTTTAGAATAAATATTTTCAACATTTCTATTTCACTTTATTAAGAAACTTAAAATGCCTAATTCTATGGTAGATTAATGCTTACATGAGAAGATACTTGTGTGCGGAATGGTGTGTGAGACATGTGACGTGAATGTTTCTTGCATATATTTCCTTACATGGATCTGGTTCCCTGTTTATATTAATTGTCTGTATCCTGGTAAATACAGTCTTACCATTACTAGTAACAGGTAACAGACTTGGCCTTAAGCAAACAACATAGGCCTCTGGACTAAGGCTGTCACATTTTCTTTGTCTAGGCTTGGCTTGTGTGGAGATCTTGGTTTCAGCTTGGGGTCAGCTTGTTTAGCCGTAAGACCAGTAGCCTAAAGACAGGTAGTTATCATTGTTTTGGTTTTGCTTAGCTTTATAGCCTTATCTAATTTTTGTAAATGCTATTGACATGGGTCAGAATGTCTGAATGCAAACCCTCTCAAGACCAAACCTGATGAAACTAGAGTTTATCCTCAAATGTATTTGAAGAGTATTTGTTTTGCCTTAATTAGAGGGACTAATGGTACCTCACCTTCCTTTCACCTGTTGGGCACACAACATACGATGAACAATTAGGTTTTTTTAGGTTTCACTTTCTAACAATATAATTAATATGTAGACAATTTATTAAAAAACCCTACATAGAATCTTGCTCTAGAAATCATCTTACAGTTATCATTCCTTATAATTTTAAATAGGGTCTTATAGTTTTAAATAGGGTCTTCTCTACTACTGCAGCAAAGAAGCCTAAGTAATTCTGAACATTATATAATCTAACACTTCCAGTATCATTCATATGAAGGCAACACTTAACAGACTGTATGGAAATTATATTAATTATTCAAAAGTCCATTCAAAATATAGAACAAAAAGTTATCCTTATGGATATGGATATGGAGTTTTACAGCTACACAAACTAGTCCCTCAGAGGCACACCGAAGTCTTATTTGGGAGAACAATGTTAAACTTCCATTAATACATGGTTTCAGTGTTGCAAACAGCATTCTAATGCTTTAAACATGTCTTTAACCTTCTTCAATTGCTGTATATCCTCCATACTTCCATTTCTATTTCCACAACATATCTAATCTATATCTACATGTACAACATGTAACCACATAATTGTATGGGTCCTTTTCTATAGATGCTATGCAATTCTGTATGTTTTGGTAAGTTAGACTTGTATCGTAAGTATTAATAAAGAATTTAAGATACTTCCTAGTATTTTGCTGGTGCAGATGAACTAATTTATCTCGCTGCCACGAAGTCCTAACATCTCCCATTCTTTCCTCCCTCATTTCCTAACTGTACTCCCCTTTCACTTTTTCTGATCTTTTCCTTAATCAATCCAGATCACCTAACTGGCAGAAAAGAAGCAGGATTGTGGATGGGATGTGGTAGGTGAATATTTTTCTGCTGATTTAATAAATGACTCAAAGGAGAGATTGTGAGTGTCAGGACACTGCAGGAAAGGTAGTCAATGTCAGAAAGCAGGATCAAGGGCTTTTTAGGAGCAGTAAGATTTTAATTCATCTAAGCAGTATTACAAAATCACACTTTCTGAAAGATTTTCAGGGAAAATACAAATAGAATTCAATAGGCAAAAGTAGGAAACTTTCAGGCAGTCTTTCTTGATTATTTTCATGTTTATACTTATCACTTTCTGTCCAACCATTTTTTCTCCAATATCCATTCATTACTTCTTCATTTTAAACTCCACAAGTAGTTTTGTATCTTTTTTCATTTTATATCATCTAAAGTGGCTGTGAGCTGTCAGTTGTCCAAAGATAAAGTACAAGAAGACTCAAGTAATAGACTCTAATGACTCAAAATCAAGACACATTAATGGATTAGTCAATGCATAATCAAATTGTAATTACAGGAATAGCTGACCATAAACTTGATCTGCTAGGCTGATAGGTTGCTGAATGTGACACAACAGCAATTGAATCCAAAGTCAGATTTCAGAATTCAGTTTTATATTTGAGGTGGTTGAGAGTGAAAATCTTCAGTTCTGATCTCCATATAATAAAATATGTATCTTATACTACTTGTAACATACCATATAAAAGCTCTCAACATCTTTCTGTGACTAACTATGATGTTGACCCATACCCCTGTCATTTAACTGGTCAAAATGTTTCTATGTACTCTACACATTTGTTCCCAGTGAGCTTTGGTATTCAGAGAATAAACACCTGTCAAAATAACAGCACAAATCTATACTTCTCTCTAAGTCACGTGAAGACATAAGGCACCTAACAGAAGTTGCACATTTGTTGCTGGGTTTATAAGAAATTGTCTCATCAGCAGTTATAAATACAAAGCGTGGGGAACTGTTCTATGCTTTCTGGTTCTGCTGATTATGTCTTGAGCACACTACTTCCAGGTTGTGTGCAACAAGTAGTTTATCAGCACATGCTGGCATTAAGAAGGATTATCTATGAATTCTCCATCACCAAAATCCCTCAGAAATCTGGACACTAATGGATCTCATTGATTTCCACTAAAAAGTTTCCTACTATATAATGAGTGTTAAATTGTACTCCTGAAGTACAGCATCAGGATGTATCAAGAATTAAAACCAAAACCCCCACTATTTTAGGAAAACAAACCAAGAGAGAAAAAACAGAACAAAAAACTTAAAAAAAAAGGTAATTTTTGTACTTACGAAAAGCTCTATAGAATTCTTCCAGAGCTAAGTGCTTGTCATTATTATAATCATCATATTTCAGCAAATTGATCAGAGAGCAGTCAGACAGATCCTTGCCAAGCTCATCCTGTTTTATTACCTGACAAGAAAATTATAACCATGAAATTACATTTGAGCTTTTAGAGTACTCTGGTATAATTAATCGTTTCTAATAATCATTTAATAGATCATTTTAAGGTTGCTGTGGGGCAATGAACAGCAACTGTGTAAAGTTAGGGGTTTCCAGTTGCTTTGTAATTATTTATTGCAGTTTTAAAAGTTAATACTTCTAGTATAGACTTACTGAGATTACACAAAAGTTTTTAGAATATATAAAGAATACATATAATGCAGAAACACTATAACGACACTGTAAAAAACACTATAACAACACTGTGAATGTTAAAGTTGATTTTACTTTAAAAAGTAATGGTTATTAAGAAACATTCAAATATACTTGAAATAATGATTTCCCAAGTGCACATGACATAATGTCTTTTTCCTGTCAGTCTAATTCATAACCACAAAACCCAAATTCAGGCATTTTCAAAAATAACTAAAACAAATTCCTATCACCCTACTAATTGTATCAGTTTCTTATAGGCTTTTGTCAAGACTTTTATCTTCCCAAAGACCTTTTATAAAAGTAGCTGACCTGAAAATGATCCTCTGTCTCAATGGGGGCACATAGATTTTGTGAATAGATCACAATTAAGAGCTATTCGATTTTTAACTCCAATGAACTTCTCCCAGAGAAATGTTCTTTAATTTGTGCACCATTTTGGTTTAAAGTCTGTATATGTTGTAGGCAGCTACCTCAATTCTATCCAAAGAATTTTTAAAATATTGATAAACATAAATATTCAAAATTCTTGTTTTATATGGTGCATGTATTAAAAAAACTATCACATAACTGAAAGAACCAAACCTAATGCAACGCCTTGTTTCAATGTCACACAGTTCAAAATTTTGTACCAGGCACAGAAAAAAATGCATATAACTAGGGTTAATTCCACTATAAAAGAATTGCTCTTCCTACCCTCTACCCATCTCAAAATAATGGCAAAACCATTATATTTGTATTATCACATGATAGCTTCTGAAAAACAGGGGATACATAGGCTTTGTTGTTTCAGTTGCTCTGCAAAGGAATCAGCAGAAATATAAAGGAATGCATTCAGTTATTATTCATGTAAATAGAATCTTTCTAAAGAAAAAATAGAAAATAAAAGGAGCATTAAAGAGAAAGGACACAAATATTTTATATTACCAGATATAATCTTCTATACGTTAACATAAAAGCATTATAAAAGATAATAACCTTGTTAGTACATTAGGAATTACGAAAACAATTCACAAAGAAAACTCACCACAAAAGCAACTTTAGCTATTATTAACTAAAGATACATACTATGCTACCTGAATATTAGTGCTAGCTACTTCTCATATTTTAAGCACCTGTTTAACAAGTTTGTAGTAAACGAAATTATAAAAAAATGAAATTGTATAGATGTTGAAGCTGGCACATAAATGGACAAAAATGTAACCTGTGAAAAATTAGTAACTCCAAGCCCACTGTAGTTATACAAGTAATACTAAAGATATCAAAAAGTGTTTAACAAAAACCACTCTAGAAGAAATGCCTGATATGTCAAGTCCATGAAATGTCTTTAAAATTTTAGTTTGTCTAGTTAATGAAATGTCCTCTTATTTGTTTTTCATAAAAGGTAGTCTGTAATAGTTTAAAACATTCATTCTCACTAGCTTCAATTGTACAAACATGGATTAAACTTTACACTTTTACATCTAAGGTGGTGCAATAAAACCTTTGTTAAAGCCCACCAACACCTGTCACTATGGTACAGCATTTTTAATTGCATCTTACTGTTCTTATATTTAGTTCTTTGAGCTGAAATCTGTCTCATGATGCTTTTCATTTAAAATTGGTAAATTTTATTTAAAAAAAAATATAATTAAAAAAAAGATTAGCCAGTATGATAGGGATGTTTTCAAGAATGATGCTATGGAAAGGTGTGATGTATTTTCCTGGCAATTATTTAATCTTCAATAAACCAATAATTTTGATTACAAATATGAGATTCAATGCTTGCTTATATATAGACGTCTATATGCTGGTGATATACTTTGGGGTTCTTTGGAAAATTCACTCAGTTCTGATAAGACAATGAGAATATATTTTAGAAGGTACAGAAGGTATTTCTTATCATGACTAATCTTAATTATTTGCTGCTAAAAGTGCTGTTGCAAATTCTACCCTATAAGAATTATCTTGTGCTGAATCTAGCCACTTCCTGACTCTACAATCTGATTTGTGGATCAGCTCAACTCTCTGACTCAAAGCAAAATTAATCTTTGTGAAAAATTTGGTTGGTGTTTTCTTTTCTCTTCAAGGGGTAGAGGAAGCTGTACACAAGCTGTACAACTCAGAGCTAGTATTAGGGTGTGGGGATTTGTATTTTGAAAAATTACGTGGTTCTGCAGTAGCCTTCAGTCAGATTAGATTGACTGATAAGAAATTACAACCTATATGAGTCTCTAGCAAAGCAAAATTGACTACTTAGAATGCTGTTAGCCAACAAAGAAGTTGTTTACCAACTTATTTTTGCATCAAGTTTTTTAAAATCATCAGTATGAAACAGACTGTTCACAAGAGTTTCTAACTCACCAGCTGAGGAGACCTTATTCATGTTGACATTACCTTTTAACTGCTCTTCACATATCATTGAAATTCCATAAGATGGGACATATAATGCCAACACAGCACAAACATTCAAACAGGATAAGAAAAATTATCAGTATTGGTTTGAGAAATAAACAGTGAAATTCACAAATAAAAGCTGGCAATATCTTTTGTGTTTCTAAATGCTGCCACAACATGGTATTTTAATACCATCTTCTAGGGAACAGCCTGTCAGACAATCCTATTTTTTAATTTTCTTTTATTTATGTAAGGGATGTAAGGCAGCTTGCTAAACATAATATCTTCTTATAGGTATTTTTAATTTCACATCCTACATCATTACAAGAGAAATGTACTATGCAATTTCAGTAGGGCATACATACCATTAATAATAATGTCAAAAAACCTGAAAAAATAGATGTCAGTAAGGAATCTTCGATAGCTAGGGATTTTGAAAGTCTGGGGTCTCATCCCAATTTGTTTTTGATAACAAAAAAAAAAAAAAAAAAGAAAATTGGCAGATGTGTTTAATAATAATAATAATAATGAGGAGAATGACAGGGCAGTTTATGTAATTAAATGGATCACATGGTTGGATATTTTCAGGAATAGGACCTGTGTTTCCACAGAGCCAAATGTAAGGTTATTCCTATAAAAATAAGAATCTAGACCATACCTTAATGAGGATAAGTGGGCCCTGGAAACCATTTTATTTGAAAAAAGGGAGGTTTTGCTGTGGATAAGGAAGCCTCAGATTCTAAGCAGTATGGTCTTTTTGAAGTGTAACAAGGTAACTGGGGATAGAAAGGCAATGGTGGGACTGATATTGAAATAAAATTCAGTTTAGACTTGCACACATTAAAATTTAATGTGAGAAACTAAAAAGGAACTTTTCAATTTAGAAAGGATCCATAAAAGTAATTGGAAGCCTGCTGAAGACACTTCACTTTAACTGAGAAAAAATAATATTCATAGTTTGTGGGGGTTTTGATTTTGTTGTTTTATTTTTTTTACAGGTTTTGGTTGTGTTTTTTTTTATTTATTTTTCTTTTGTTTTTAAAGGGAGATGAAGAATTGAACATATCACATTAAATAGGTACTTTCACAGGGGAAAAAAATACGGATGCTTCCATTTGTCAAACAAAAGTATAGGAAAAAAATGAGTAACACCCCTGAAATGAAAAAAGGATACACAATTAACCTTGAATCCTGTAACTCTTAAATTCTCCTTGATGTTTTCAAATCAAGGCTGCACACTTCCTTGTATACCTTTTTTGATTCAGACAAAAGTAAGACATTATGGTTTTTTAATGAAAAGTGTGGAACAAACAGAATAAAATTCCATGTCAGTGATACGCAAGTTAAATTAGATCATGGTATATCATAGATGATCTAAAAGTGTGCCTTAAATTTTAAATTCTGTTAATCTCTGTCTATGGAGAAAAGTAAAATTCAAGCAAACTGATTCTTGAGCCAATTCTTTAACCCAGCCTGCCTGCTCCTTGGTTAAAGAAAACAGATGTTAATTAGTTAGGGAGACAAGAGAGAAACAGGCAACATTTTTAGTGAGCCACATGCAAGAAACAAAATTCTTACTATATAGGTTAAAGCCTGATTAAGATGATCTGCACAATTTTACGATTGTGCCATATAAGTCATACATGGGGTTGTTTCAGTCTTCTACATTGAAAATTCATACAAGAGAAAGTTCACAAATATTTATGCTCACAAATTTTACTTTATATTTTCATAAAGACAGTGAAGTATATTATGAACAGGTAAAGGGTAAGACATAGAACAAAAATGATGCTCTGTTTATCCATTGTGAAATCCATAAATGTTGAAAAGTTAGACAGTTATCTAAATTCTAAAATTAAATATGGCTTTTCTAAACTATGAATGTTTTCCTTGAGAACTGAATACTTTTTGAAATATGGAAGAGGGATTATTATTATTATTTGGAAAATATTGTAATTTTTAAAGATATAGCATACAATTATTTATATCCCATGAAACAGCATACTGTTGGATGAGTTCAAAACCTTTCAAGAATTTAGCCAGTACTACTCCAAAAATTTAGTCAGTACTACTCTAAATTTTAGACTAGGAAAGATAATCTGATAAAATAATTCCAAACTGTATGTCAGAGTAGGTTGTTTCAGTCATTTAAAATTGATTTCTGAGAGCTACAATGAAAAGTCTGAAACTAGATCACAAATAACAATATTTCCTTTATTAGTCCATGTTACCAAAAATGTTGTCAGTCATTGTTTTTTTACATGTTTGTGATTGATAGCGTTTTTGTACTTCCCCAACAAAAATGCTACAGAAATACAACTACAAACAGAAACTTTCTTTACAGTGCAGTGGTTCAGTTAACATATCATCATCTTTCCTAAAAGCAAGTATCTCATCACAACAGTATCACTCAGTGCTTGATCGAGAGTACATCAGACACCAAACACTGTGGGAATTATGCTTCAGATTTGTTCTTACTGCACAAGGGAGTTTGATTACCTGCTTCCACAACCTTCCACAGCAGTATAACTTTCTGGAAATTAAAAGAATTGATAATTTATGAAATCAAATTAATAATAAATGTTGGGAAATTGTCCCTTGCTTTAACTTCCCTAACAGTTAAATGGGTATTCTTACAGTTTATCAGCATGTTCTGTAGGACAGCAACAACATCCTTTACTTGATGTCTATAGTAGAGCATTACCTGTGGGAATTTGAGGTAGTGTGAGTAAAGACAGGAGACTTCTGCATCACAGACTGGGTAATGAGATCATAGACCCTAAGCAAACAGAGATTTGAACCAGTAAACCCACATGGAGTTGCATGTAAAGGCATAGAGTCCATTTCAGTTAAGGGCTTTATCTCAATACTTTCCTATACTAATAAATTTATGCCACTCTGATATGAGGTTTCTCTCTGGAAACTACTCTAATGAGAATCACACTTCCCTGGGTTTCCACTTCCACACTTAACAGGGGAAAGATCTAATTTAATTCAGAACACGTAAATGTGTTCTTGGAAGTCTAGAAGTATAATGCTCTAGTTGTAGATGTCAGCCCACAGTACAGGACCTGAATAGGTATTAGGACCACACAGGTAAAATTCTGCACATCAGAATTAGAATCAGAACTACAAGCACCCCAAGCCTGTGACTTTGGAGTTAACCAACAGAAAAGAGTGTTGATGTGTGCAAACAAACACCGTAATTTGTGTCCGCTTTCAGTTAGCACCAGACCTTGGACCTACTCAGGAAATGACACTGGGTCCAGCTTCCTTCACAGACTGCTGCTTTGATTCAAAGGACATTGTTTCATACAGAATTTAAGAATCATTGAGACAGACAAAAGTAACTGAAGAAGCATAACTGCTTGGCTCAACCTTGAAGTCCTTGGCTAGAGAAAGGGATATCCTAGGTAACCACAGCTTCAGAAACTGTTTCTTCTATATTTTGCATTAGCCAATCACTAATAACCCACATAACCCGGTGTCTAAGGTCCTTTTGTTTAAAAACATTTCTTCTCAGACTTTAGGCATGGACTTTGTTAGTATTCAGAAACTGAGAAATTCATAGCTGCAAGATCAGCTAGCAATGAGATACTGCAATGATTACACAAGTCTAAGGACTATAAGGGCTCCATTGGGATTGAAGAAAAGACTTCAAGCTGTCTACCTAGGTACATGAAATAGCCACAGATTGTAAATATATATGCAAGGATATTAATCAAATACCAAGATACAGGGTAGAATAAATCTCATTTTAAAAGCTATTCATAGCCCTTTTGTTCTTTACGTTCATTCCAGTAGCTAAATTACTATATTCTAATTAAGCAGAATAACTGAACTATCCACTAAGCAAGAAAATACTGGAAAGTGCTTCTACTTGATAAAAGGAAAGACAGCAAATACCAAGCAAGATGTTACATTTTAGTATTACAATCACAGTGCTTGTAGGCTATCCCCTTAAAGTTTCATGTAGGATTCTTTTTATTTTGAATCTAGGATTTAATATAGTTCATGTTCAGCTTTTCTTAGATTACTCATAGTAAAAATAGATAATATAACCTAAATAATAAGCTATCCCTAAATTAATAGGCAGAAAATTAGTAGAACTAGAGTTCAACAGGCAAAATTATGCTTCTGACTATGCCATGTAGGAAAAAACAAAGTTGATTAAAAATTCAAAAAGAGGATATAGGCTTATTATCCATTTTCTCAGTTCCAAGTCCTCCAAGTAACACATAGTAATACCACTGATAAGATACAAAATCAAAAGTCATAAAGGTAAAAATTTAAAGGCCAGGGCTCCACAAAGTATTTTGATGAGACTTTGAGAAACCAGTGCTGACAGAAAAGATGCAGCTTACATTCATTGTAGCTGTGCAAACAAGTACCACAGAATATCAGCTGGCATAAAGAGCAACAGTATTATCATTAATACAGAAATAAAACCAGAAGGGTTTGGGTTTGGTTTGGCTTTTTTTTTTCTTTCAGATATTGGTGGCACAACATAGGGAACACAGTTTAGTAACCCTAATCTTTGAAGGAAAAGGTGGAACCATAATTCAGGCCAAGCTGTTGCATAGAAAAGGACTCACACCTGTTCTCAGTTTACAAACAAGGAACAGTTTCCTAACATAAAATAATTGAGAACTGAAGCAAATCTGAGAAAAAAAAGAACTTAAAAAATAAACAACAGGAAGAAATTAGTTTAAAATGTTAGCTCACTATATGTTTAGCAGCAATTAATGCTGCACTAAACAAAGAAATTAAATGTATAACTTCTTCAGATTACATTTTTTGAAGATAATATATAGTAACCAAGCTGTTTATAGATACAGCTATACTCATCTACAGAGAATGCGTTCTTCTAAGTTACGGCATATGCCTGAGACTTACAGATGAGGACATGTACCTACTCACAGCCATAAAGACAATAGTACTTTATTTCCAATTTTAAAATTGTTTCTTTCTTAGTACATTATACATTAAAATTTATTAATAGATGCTTTATGTAAAGATGCTATATATACATATGCACCCTCACACTCCAACATTGTATATTTTTCTACAATCATTACACTTTACAATAAATCTGTATTTCTGATGTCATCTGTAACTGAAGCGTATTAAACTGATATGTAAAAATGACATATTTAAATCTTATAGTAGCTTCCATAACTCCCACTTATCATACCTTGAAACAGTGATGAACTTAGTACAGTTCCTGAGAGTGAGTGGTTCTTTTGCCTGTTTCTTAATTGGTTTTGTTTAGTTTCACTAATTGGAATTAAATGACACAGAGAATATCAAAATGAACTGCAAAAGTAAGGATGAGTTTTTATAACAATGCAATGTATTTTCATATGTCCTGGTAAGTATCAGAAATACATCCATGTATTTGAAATTACAAATATTAGTTCATAAATAAGGATAATAAACAGTTTATCTGACTCCAAATAAAACAGAAAAATAGAACATTGAAAAGCAGGAAAGGAAGATAAAAAGTTATTATAGTTATATATTCTACTTGCTTTCAGACTATGTTACTTCTCTTTTCTATGAAATTTTAATTTATTAGATCACTAGTATAAGAAATAAATAGAAAGAAAAAAGCTCTACGTCTGATCAAGTAGTTTATTTCATTTTCACATACAGAAGGAACTTGCATTTCACTGTTGAGCAAGATGGAGTATTCTTCGAACTTACGTATCTCTCACTGATGGTAACCAGAAAGGCTTACTCTTTATATAATGGCAATTCCACTATACAGGAATAATTGTATTCATCACTGGAAAAATACATTTTATTCCCATGTCTCCCCATATCACTTCTGATGTTCTTTCTCTTCTATACAGCAATAACAGTATGGAGTAATCAAGCAGTTTACAGGAACAGAAAAAGTGACATTCCATTTATAACTTCATATTAAAATCCAGTTTCTTTTTTGCATAAGATGAAAGATACTAGCTAAACAAGTGAGTCTGTTAAAATTGAATATTCATAGCTAACCAGAAGAATGAATTATCTTCCTTTATTTTGGATTCATTTAAATAATTTCTAAGTGGTTTAAAAACAAAACAAAACAAAACAAAACCTTCAAGGAGTCACTCCTCTTTATTATAAATCATGCAGATATATTGGATTTATGCTAGACCAGAGGTGATGAAGATGATAACTCTGTCTATTTCATAGCTCACACTTTTGGAAGGGTAGATACTCTTTTTGATTAGTACCTACCTCTCAAAACAGAGTGGGCTGAAAGTTTAAAGTCATCAGTAAGTCCTTTCAAAAGCAAGCCACAGCTGACTTGACAATATAGGATTTGGAAACTAGAGTGTTAAATGAGTTAGGCTCAGCAGGGAAAGCAGTCACATCCAAGAAGAATTTACTGGGAAAAAAAATAATTTTCATTTAGCCTGCATGAAGCTACATAATCCCACTACTTTTCTATCTTCATCGAAGTCGACTTTGTCAGATATTTATACTGTGTAATGGAGTTATAATTATTTTGTAACTATAATTCTGTATTAGACTACATAGGCATGAAAAAGATTATACACAGATACCAAAAATGTTTAAATAAAAAAACAATAGACTGCCAATTTTTAATTTATTGTTATAATACTTGAAATATTTTAAAAAAACCCCAAAACTTTCTCAGTATTTGAAATACCTTTTTAAAAAAAAAATTTTTCCTTTTCCAGAGAAGAATATTAGTTTCTCTCCCGTCCAGATATAAGTGCAAGAACTTTATGATTTCTGATCCAAAATACAGCAATAAAAATTTGAGAGTTGCTGTTGTTATTTCCAATCTCCAACTGAATCATTTCAATTTCACATTAGGTAGGATGACTTCATGGTCACCTATGAGATAATAAAATGCAATCCAAGAGCCTGATTGCACTCACTGCACAGCAAGAGTGAGATGAAAAATTTAAGATGTACTAAAACTGAAGTTCAGTGTTCAGGTGAACATAAATTAACTTCAGGATTCCTTGTTGTTTTCTACAACAAATATGTTATTTTTCATATTCAACTACTACGATTACATTTAAAATGCAGTCACGCACTATTATTTATGTCAGGTCTGCAGATTTCAAAATTTTGTCTGCATTGTGAGCACAGCTGAGAAAAATTCTCCTAATCCTGAGAACATTTTCAGGAGTACAATCATTTCTTCCTGTGGCAGGCTGACCATGACTAGATGCTGGGTGCCCACCAAAGTCGCTCTGTAACTCCCCTGCTCAGCTGGACAGGGGAGAGAAAATATAACAAAAGGCTGCTGGGTTGAAATAAGGGCAGGGAGAGATCACTCAGCAATTACTGTCATGGGCAAAAGAGTAAATTAATTTTTTCCCAAGTCAAGTCTATAAATCAATCAGAATAGTGTAATGAGAAATAAAACACAATCTTCAAAAAACCTTCTTCTCACCCCTCCCAATTTTTTCTTCCTCCTCCCTGCCAGCAGTGCAGGTGGACAGGGAAAGGAGGTTGCAGTCAGTTTATCACATATTGTCTCTGCTAATCCTTCCTCCTTAGGGGAAGTACTCCTCACACTTTTCCCCTACTCCAGCATGGGTTCCCTCCCACGGGAAACAGGTGTCCATAAACTTCTCCAAAGTGAGTCCTTCCCATGGGCCGCAGTTCTTCATGAACTGCTCCATTACAGGTGCCTTCCAGGGGGTGTAGTCCTTCAGTAACAGGGTTCATCATGGGTCCCCCATGGTCTCACAAGTCATGCTAGCAAACCTGCTCCAGCATGGGCTCCTTTCCATGGGTACACAGGTCCTGCTAGGAGCCTGCTACAGCATTGGCTTCCCAAAAGGTCACAGCCTCCTTCAGGCATCCACCTGCTTTGGCATGGGATCCTCCCTGGGCTGCAGGTAGATATCTGCTCCACCGTTAACCTCCATGGGG
Source organism: Todiramphus chloris collaris (assembly GCA_025345505.1). NCBI lineage: Eukaryota > Metazoa > Chordata > Aves > Coraciiformes > Alcedinidae > Todiramphus > Todiramphus chloris. Next base: position 299,773 of record JANVCC010000035.1, read on the forward strand.
GACAGCCTGCCTCACCATGGTCTTCACCATGAGCTGCAGGGAAATGTCTGCTCTGGTACCTGAAGCACCTCATCTCCTTCCTTCTTTAATGACCTTGGTGTCTGTAGAGTTATTTCTCTCACAGTCTCACTTCATTCTTCTGGCTGCTGCTGCACAGTTTTTTTTCCCTTCTAAAAATATGTTATCATAGAGTCACTACCACCATCACTGATGGGCTCAGAAGTGGCCAGCTGTGGGTCCATCTATGTAGTTGTCTGGCATGAGCTCCATTGGACACAGCAGAAGCTTGTAAGAGCTTCTCACAGAATCCATCCCTGTGTCCTCCCTGCTATCCCTGCTACCACAAGCTTGCCACAGAAGTGCAATATACTCACATTCATCCCTGGGGAAGTTCAAAGACCTTTCTAACACCCTTCCACCATCCCCTTTCCCCCTTCAATAGTCATGTTATCAAGAAAGTTAGCAGGCCCATCATTCTCTCAAGTGGCAGGAACTTCTCTCACATTATGAATCAATACCTTCTAGATAGTTTATTCAAGCTCAGATCTTCTTTTTTTTTTTTTTTCTTTTCTCTTACTATGGCAATTCCAATTTTTAGAAACACTGATAGCTGTCATATAGACTAAGTGCAGAAGAGAACAAGAATTTAATCCCACCTTGCAACACGATCTTGATTTACCAAGCTTTTATGTTCAACAAGAACAAAAAACATTCATTGGGTTAAGCCATGGGAGGATGAAAAAAAAAGTGACACATTTTCAACAATCTGGAAAACAATCAAGTTTGAAGATATTACTCTAAATTCTTTTAATCTGTCATCTTGTTTTAAGACTTCAGAGAGATCTGAGTCATGTACAGTAAATATGCAGGCTAACATCTTCCTCCATCAGATAAAGACAAAGACCTACAGATACAGAGCTTATACAGGAGTTGGGCTCTTAACTGCAAAGCACACACTACTCTGTGTATGGCAAATATGATTCAGTGCTTCCTTTTGTCATATGAAAGAGACAAACATTCCCAGCTGAAATGTCAGCTATCAAAAAGGCTTCACCAGAAAGAGGTATAGCTTCTCTTTTTGTTCTCTGTTCAAACTGAATAAAGAATAATTTCCGAGGGCAACACGTTGGTCAAAACATATAATAACAAAACACATAGCACCAACAATGAACTTATTTTACATTATTCTTCAAAACTAAATAATTCTATGTTTCTGTATGTGGTGGCTTTACCCTGGCTGGGCACCAGGTGCCCAAAAGCCCTTCTATTACTCCCCACAACCTCCGTCAGCATGGCATGAAGGAAAAGAATAAGACGAAAAGAAAAGAGCCGTGGGTATGATAGATAAAGTTGTTATTCTCTACTTCCCATCCACAGGTGACGTCAGGCCAAGTCCAGGAAGTAGGGCTCCAGAACATGTATAGCAGTTGCCTAGAGGAAAAAAGCTGAATGTCCCCCCATCCTCCTCCTGCCCTCTCCCTTTATAGTTGAGCTGACGTCGTATGGTATGGAATATCCTACTGGTCAGCTTAGGTCAGCTGTATCCTCTCCCCCACCTCCCAGCCTCTGGTGCCATGTGAGCACTGGCAGTCATAACACAAGTGTGTTATCAACACCCTCCAGCTCCAGTACTGCAGCATGAGGGCTGTATGGGGAAAAGCAGCTCAGCCAGACCCACTACACTATACAAAGCACCATGTATGGGTTTTAATTCTGTTTGACCTGTTTCCATACTTGTAAAAAAGCATTACTTTACAGTTCTTGTTATAAATTAATTTTTAAAGAAAAAAAGTGTATGGGAAATGTCTGTATAGAAAGTTTGAAAACACTATAATGGAAGAGGTTTTTAAATTTTCTTTTTAAACTATGTTTGACACAAAGAAACAAATGAAAGAGTAGCAACTCAATAGAGAAGAATTATTTATGTACTAGTACTAGTACTTTAGTCCAGCTCCTCTAATGGAAAAAGCATGATTCACTGATAATTAGATAACAGATTTATAGTGGTGAAAGTGTTCAACTATCTCCCAGTAGTTCTATGAGGGCTATGATTACAAATGCAAGCTATTTTCAAGTGGTAAAATAAAGAAGGATTTAAAATGAACTTCCTTTAGATTTCTGACCAATACACTAATTACTATCACATTGTTACAAATGTTAGTGATATATATCTATAAACATTAAATTTAATTTGCACTTCTATATCTGTGACTTCTATGTAGGTTATGTATTAATATATTCTAATAATATAAAAACTATTATTTGTTAAATTTATACAAACACTGAATTCCCTTAAAAGCTGAAGTTCTGAAAGACTCTAAAAACCAGAAGGAAAATCCACTTGTATGTATACAGGAAAATAGTTTTTGAAAATTGCTTTGAAAATATGGGTTATTTATTATTATTTGAAATGATACCTATATTTGCATGTAGCCTCTGGTCCCAGAAATTACTGCTAAAACTTTAGAAAGAAACAGTATGGAAACAGTAAGTCCAACCTAACATCTTAGGTATTACATATTCACTTGTAAATATTTCTTAACAATACCAAGCAACAGAAAACAGGATAAAAATTAACAGTGGCATCTAAAATATCTTCATTTTCTTGAATTTTTAAGTGGCTACCTAGTATTAGACTCATTAATATAGCACAGTCATGACTAGGTTTCTCAAACATGGAGTTCTACATTATCTAGTAAATCAAAGTACATCTGCCATAACAACATTCTTTAATAGAATTATCCCTTCTATGTAGATTAAAGCTAGTGATACCATGCCTACTAGAGCAACAATTAGTGGTTTATATTTGTAATTAATTAAAGCTTGCTGTTTAGAGACTACATGAACTCTCTTTCCAAGGCTACTTCTGTACTTATCTCACCCTAACTTGTAAAAGCAATAATGCGGAAATAATTTAAAATATATTTTTTATTTCTTTTTTAGCTTATAGAATACATCTCTACAGTTGAACTTTATGACAGCACATTGTGGATAGTAAAACTCATGGTCAAAGCAACCTAGAGTGGTCAAACCCCCTAACATATATCCCAAAGCACTGTATTCAAATTTCTGAATGATCACTGAAGAATTCGTGAATTCAGCTTTTCCACAATTCTTTAATGCTTAAAGAGATCAAAATGCCTTAGAGATGAAATATATTTTCTAAAAGTATTCTAAGACATTACATTCCATGTGTGTAAGTCCTGACAAAGACAACTGAACAGCCACTGTGCTAAAGAGAACATAAATCTTACCTGAGATAATTCATTAGTGTCCACAAGTCCATTGTTGTCTGAATCAAAATAATTAAACATTTGATCTACAAGAAGTTTCTTTAAAGCCATTTTATTGTCAATGGTTTTATCTTTTGATTGTGCAATATATCTCTGATTTTGTAGATCCAGAAACATATTTTTCACTTCAGTGTATTCAGTAGGTTTGCATTTATCCCCTGAAAATAAACAACACAAGATTATTTTGAATTTGATTTCTTATTAAGAGTTCAAAAGTAAAGTTTTGGGGAAAAAAAAAAAAAAAAAAAAAAAGGAAAGAGGAAAGTAATAACTTCTTATAACAATACTAACCAGATTGTTTTGAGAGACAAGGAACTTGCTCTGTAATAGTTTGATACACCCCACTTACTTCTCTGGTCTTCAGATTTAGGCCAAAAAATATTGCACTTCTAGGTATTTTGTTTAGACAAAAAATTTCCATTCATGGAAACTAAAGAATATGTTAACAGTTCCCAAGCCTATGTTTTTTATTGAGATCATTATGTAAAGGTGCATCTGAAGATTTTTTAAAATGTCGCCTTTACTAAAGAATTTCATACATAAAATGAATACTGCAATGAAATATATGCAGCACAACCCATAAATATGATAGAAATTGGGAGATTATGAAGAAAACATTTCATAATAATATTTGACTTCAGAAAGTAGAAATTACACTTCAGTGCCCAAAAGCTAGCTCTATATTTTCATTTACTTGACAAACTTACTTGAACAAGACAAGGTGGTTTTGCCAGAAGAAAAGAAAGGATATCTTTGACAAATTCAAGTTTATTCTTTTCATTATCAAATGATAACATCAAGTATGCTTTTCATTATCAAAGTGGAAATGGCTACAGCAGAAAATTACAGATAATAATCACAGCCACTGCTTACTCCAAACCAAAGGACAGTATAGAGTACACATGGTATTCTCTTATATCAGCTCCTATATATTTTAAGTTGAACAGAGAAACAGTTTAGAAGTTTTTGATTTTATTAAGATAATCTTAGTATTTCAAAACTTTTTAAACAAGATATGTAGAGGTAGACCAGCAAAATACTATGTATTTGTTGAAAGCATATATGTACAGTTAGCTACCACTTCAGTTAACTTCAAGTAGCAAATTCAAGTCTGGGGCAATACACTGAAGACAAAATAAAGCTATGTTTCATTCTTTTTTAAAATACTATGATGAAGACACAAGTATTAATGAGAAACAATCATTTATTTTAGAGGAATTGCTTAGGCAGTTGTTTTGTTTTCCAAGTGCAACTCATTTAAGAAATGTCTAACTTATATGTATGAGGCTAGAGTTTATTATGCCAGTGTAGTTAATGTTTTATGCATTATTATGCTGAGCATACCACTATGTACACATGTGGTGGGTTTACCCTGGCTGGGCACCAGGTGCCCACCAAGCCCTTCTATCACTCCTCACAACCTCTGTCAGCATGGCACACAGGGAGAGAATAAGATGAAAAGAGACGTGGGTATGATAGATAAAGTTGTTATTCTCTACTTCCTATCCACAGGCGATGTCAGGCCAAGTTCAGGAAGTAGGGCTCCAGAACATGTATAGCAGTTGCTTGGAGGACAAGACAAATGCCCCCCCCCATCCTCCTCCTGCCCTCTCCCTTTATAGTTGAGCTGACGTCGTATGGTATGGAATATCCTACTGGTCAGCTTAGGTCAGCTGTACCTGCTCCCCCATCTTGCCCCCCCAGCCTCTGGTGCGTGTGAGCACCCGCAGTCATAATACGGGTGTGTTATCAACACCCTCCAGCTCCCAGTGCTGCAGCATGAGGGCTGGGTGGGGAAAAGCAGCTCAGCCAGACCTAGTACAACACAGAATTATGGAATGGTAGGGGTTGGAACTAACCTATGGAAATCATCTAGACCAATCCCCTGCTAAAGCAGGTTCACCTAAAGCAGGTTGCTGACTAGAGACTGTGTAGTGTATGTCTCAACATTGCTGCACCCATGTGGGCAGACTTCAAACCACAAACTGGATGATGGGTGGATCGCAAGATAGAAGTTCCTGAGCTCAAATACAGAAGTAACTCCAAAAACTACACATGCCCCAGACCCAGGGCTTGGAAGACCAAGGGATCTGGAGACCCCTGAAGACCACCTAAGATCTCTGAAAGATGGTACTGGGCATGCGTGCCACTGCCAGGTGGTGGATGCGGTTAAGTAAAACAGTTATGAATATTCATCAGGGCAACCCAATAAAAGAGCAGGAACCACCAACATCAGAAGGAACGTTGTCCCCCCAGACCTGGAAACAAATCAGACTGACAGGATTCTGCAGATCTGTGGTAGCAGCTATTGCAACTGACCTTTTTCTTCCTTTCTTTCCTTTCTCTGTCTCTCTGTCTCTCTCTTTGCTTTGAGAACTTGTCAGGCAAATAAAGTCACCTGGCATTTGACTCTGCTTTGAGTCTTAATTATGTTCCCGAGAATACGATCTATGACTGGCATGTGACAGTTGCACAGCACACATCCAGGAGGGTTTTGAAAGTCTTCAGAGAAGGAGACTCCACAACCTCTCTGGGCAGCCTGTTCCAGTGCTCTGTCACTCTCACAGTAAATAATTCTTTCCTTATGTTCATGTGGAACCTTGTGTGTTCCAGTTTGTGCCCATTGCCCCTTGTCCTGTTGCTGGGCACCACTGAAAAGAGTCTGGCCCCATCCTCTTGACACCCACCTTTTAGATATTTATAAAGATTTATAAGACCCCTTTCAGTCTTACTTTCATCAGTCTAAACAACTCCCTGTCTCTCAGTCTTTCCTCATAAGAGAGATGCTCCTGTCGCCTAATCATCTTTGTAGTCCTCCATTGTACTTTCTCCAGTAGTTCCTTGTCTCTCTTGAGCTCTGGAGCCCAGTACTGAACACAGCACTCCAGATGTGGCCTCACTCAGGCAAAGAAGAGGAGATTTCTTGACCTGCTGTTCACACTCTTTTTAATGCACCCTAGGATACCTTTGGCCTTCTTGGCCACAAGGGCACATTGCTGGCTCATGGTTAACTTGTTATCCACCAGGACTCCCAAGTCCTTCCACACAGGGCTGCTTTCCAGCAGGTCAGCCTCTAACCTGTGATGATGCATGGGGTTATTCCTCCACGGGTGCAGGACCCTACACTTGCCCTTGTTGAACTTCATTAGGTTCCTCTCCACCCAACTCTCCAACCTGTCCAGGTCTTGCTGAACAGCAGCACAGCCTTCTGGTGTGTCAGTCACTCATCCTGGTTTTGCATCATCAGCAAACTTGCTGAGAGTACAGCCTGGCACTTCATCCAGGTCATTGATGAATATTCTGAACAAGACTGGACTGAGTACTGACTCCTGGGGAACATTGCTGTCTGCAGGACTCCAGATAGATTCTGTGCCACTTATCACAACCATCTGAACTCTGTCATTCAATTAATTCTCAATTCACCTCACCATGTGCTCATCTAACCCACATTTCTTGAGCTTACCTATGAAGATGTTATGGGAGACTGCATCAAAATCCTTTCTGGAGTCAAGGCAGAAAACATCCACTGCTCTCCCCTCATCTATTCAGCCAGTCACACCATCATAGAAGGCTATCAGATCTGTCAAGCAAGATTTCCCCTTGGTGAATTCCATGCTGTCTACTCCCAGTAGCTTCCTTTTCCTTCGCACGCTTAGAGATGACTTCCAGAATATGTTGTTCCATCACATTTGCAGGGGCAGTGAGGCTGACTGGTCTGTAGTTTCCTGGGTCATCCTTCTTGCCCTTTATGAAGACTGGAGTGACACTGGCTTTCCTTCATTCTCCAGTCCTTCTCCTGTTCTCCATGACCTTTCAAAAGTAATGGAGAGGGGCTTAGCAATAACATCTGCCAGTTCCTGCAGAACTCATGGGTGCATCCCATTAAGACCCATGAATTTTTTTGGTGTCCAGCTTACCTAGATGATCTCTAACCTGATCCTCCTCAAGCAAGGAAGAGTTTTTCTTTCTCCAGACTTTCTTACCTTAAAGGTCTGGGATTCTTGATGGATGCCCTTAGCAGTAAAGACTGTAGCAAAGAAGGCATTGAGTAACTCCACCTTCTCTGTATCCTCCATTACCTGGGAACCCATCCCATTCAGCAGCAGGCTCACATTTTCCCTACTCTTCATTTTGGTACTGATGTACTTGAAGAAGCCCTTCTTGCCTTTTGCCAGATTTAATAATTTTTCAGGTTTAATTCCAAGTGGGCCTTAGCCTTCCTCATTGCATCCCTGCATACTCTGACAATGTTCTATTACTTCCAAGTGGCCAATCCCTTTTTCCACATTCTGTAAACTTCCATTTGAGTTCTTCCAGGAACTCCTTGCTGATCCATGTACGTCCCTTGCCTCCTTTGCTTGATTTCTTACCCATAGGGATGCGGCGATCTTGACCTTGGAGGAAGTGGTGCTTGAATATTAACCAGCTCTCTTGGTCTTCCTTTCCTTGTAGAGCCCTAACCCATGAGATTCCTCCAAGTAGGTCTTTGAACAGGACAAAGTTAGCACTCCTTATGTCCAGGGTCATAACCCAACTTACTGTCCTGCTTCTTCCACGTAGGATCCTTAACTCCACCATCTCATGGTCAGTGCAGCCCAGGCTGCCTCCAACCTTCACATTCTCAGACAGACCTTGTGTGTTACTAGACTGTTGTGGTTTAGGCTCAGTCATCAACTGAGCACCACATGGCTCCTCATTCACTGTTCCTCCAGGAGAGGGAAGGAGAATAGGAGAACATCTCCTGGCTCTAGAATGAGGAGAAAAAGGCTAAAACCCATGGGTTGAGGTAAGGTGAATATATTAAAATAACTCAAGAAAAGAATGAACAACATAAAACCCAGTAATATTAATGATATAAAATATAAGATGACTGATATAACATGCAACACTCACCAAATCCTCTGACCCTACCACCTCACACAAAACCAGTATGCTTTCTAAACAAGTCCCTTCCTTATATTGTGGGCATGATGTCAATATGGTATCGAACATCCCATTGTCTCATTCACTTGGTTATCCTGGCTGTGGTCCCTACCATCTAGCTGTGAAATATTAACCCTATCCTTGTCAAACCCAGGTGTACTAACATCATCTCCGTTTCATAAGGTAGAGAGTTCCTAAAATGCTTCTTACTATCCTTGTGAGACTCAGAGGTCTAGAAAAGGAATCCTATGATAGAAGTTAAATTGGGGAAATAGTAGTTTTTAAGAATCAAAACTACTCAGCATTTTATTTTCTTGTACAAGGCACTGTTTATTGTGTAGCTATCTGAAAATTCCAACTGAAGAAACAGAAATAAACAAAACCAAGCTATATGTAACTGACAGCCTAAGCTATATTTGCATATTTGTCCTTACCTGCCAGAGACATGGACATGCAATTTGTAAGAGTTGAGGCCTACGTGACTTCTTTTCAGGGGTCTAATGCAAAAACACTCAGTAGCAAAATATGTTTATTCCTTAGCCATTCTGGAGATGCAGTGAGTGAACCTTTCATCTGAATTGATGCAGGCTCCAGGTGGTGGGGAGGGAAGAAAGCACTTTATTGTAACTGTAATTGTTTTGGGTGAACTCCAAAAGACTGGTCCAGGAAAACAAGTATTATCTTGCCTCCCCTAGATAACTTTTCTGGCTGTGATATCCTCAGAAAGAGACAAGTTTGGTTTTACTCTGGTGCAGCTGAAGTCTAAGACCATTTTACCTATACTCCTGGCAGAGATGGGAAAAGAAAAATCCTATTTCTCAGATGCTATAGTGCTCAGACCTAGTTACCATGTGCAGATTTTAAAAGTAAGCATATAAGTAGCTATCATTTGCAAGCAAGTTGTTTTAGAAACTGGTGAGAAATTATTTTTCAATTGCAGCAAATAAAAAAAAAAAAAGAAAGAATAGGGAGAAAAGTATTGTCTGCTACTTACAGTACATATACTTACATAAGTGCAGGTAACCTACACTCTTAAAAGAGCCTGAACACTATATAGCAATTCTACCGCAAGTCTACATCCATTTTTTTTCTGCTTTAGTTTTCACTGTGTTCAGCAAAGTAATCTGTTGTAATAGAATTATTACATTTTGATCTAACACTCACCTTTTAAATCTTACTATGCATTCTAAGAACAGATTTTTGGATGGTGACAGATGAACTTTCATTTTATGATCCAAGCTAATTACAGTTGCAGTAAAACAGGTTTACATAAGTATACTACATTAAAACATGTTCACTTTATACATAATTCAAAATAGTCTTTACACCAAAGCCTTGATGGATCCAACTGACAGATAAGGGGATCACAAGGAAACAATGAGACACTGCTAGCCAACACAATGCCCAGTTTCATTAACATATCACCCTCCTATTGTCAAGACTGCCTTTAACTCTATTATCTGTGGAAATGTGAAGCAGATGTTTAAATTACAAGAATGAGGTTCTGTTTACAGAAGACCTCCCCCACGCTGGAGAGAGCCACAGAGAAGAATTTAGGAGTTGCTTTATTTATGTTCTAATTTAGTAAGAATTATTTGTGAAATAATTGTCTCAATGATACTCAAATGGTAAACAGGGATTAAGTATGACAATCTTTACAGTGAGAAAAAGTAATTTATGATCAACATAATTGAGAACCTACTGGGAATATACTACAATTAATATTACTTCCAAAAAGACCTTCTTAATTCTGTATAATTATCTACATACACAAAAGAGTAACCCACATATTGTGCATAATTTACTAAATTCAGTTTTCTAGTACACTGTTCTCCATTTGTGAGCTAGGCTTCCTACATAAAAAAATTGCTTATTTATGGAAAATTACCAGAAAATAATAACAACACATTTTGGGGTTTCATGATCTGTTTTGTTTGTTTCATTCATGGAAAGGACCAATTCTACTACAACAGATTTTGTCAAAAAAAAAACCAAAAGAAAAGAAAACAAACAAACAAAATTAAAAACAACAATAACAACAAAACTAAACCAAACCAAACAAAACAAACTCTGCTACGATTTATTTTACAAGTTTTCCAACATCTTTGCAAACCAAGAAGGTGTGCAGACACCTAACAGTGACAAAATAGACACACTGGAATTGAAGTGCAATTCTCCTATCCCATATCTTGTAATTTCTGAAGTAGTGATAGTCCTATGGTTTACTTAATTCTAACTCAAAAATAGTAGAAAAGTGTAAACACTTGTCACTTTCCTTCCATTCAATACAAGTTTTGCTGCTATATCTTCGTTACCTAGGAAGCAGCTGAAAGTTATATTTTGAGTGTTATTGTCCTTGTAGACAGTATTGAAAAGATGATATTTGCCCACAATACAGAAGAAAAAAAAAAGTTACATTTGACAATTCAAGCCTTACTTAATTTTCAAGAGAAAGATATGTATCAAAACTATCTATTTATTTCTGAAAGCTTGGCAATCTAATGTTATTCTTAACATTATTCTTAACACCTGTGGAAAAATTTAAAGAATCAGCTAAAATAATAGTTTAGGAATCACTCTGTAAATCTAAATTCAGATATCAGATTATTTTATGACATAGTTTTTTTTTTAAAATACTGATATATATATATAGAGAGAGAAGGAAATAAAATAATGTATCTTTTGAAAAATGCAATAAAGACAAAGCATTTGATTCTGTTCTCCATTCTTACAGAACTTTCACAGTTAACACATGCATTTTAACCTTTTCTTGACTTAGCATCTCCATCTACATAGCAGGAACTACTTTTACATCTGAGAGATATGAAATCATTAATGTTAATGGAATGTTTATCTCCATGAAAAGCTTTGGCTGCTGAGATACAATTAGATTTGGAGATATTTTATGATTCTGAGCTGAACCGAATTTGTACAGCACAAATGGTTTCCACAAAGCTGTTTTTCCTTCAAAATTAAAATCACTTTGGTTCTCCCAGAAACAGCAACTAGTTTTCAGTGGACCATACTGCATATGAACAGTTTTAAGCATTCCAAAACTGATATAAACATAAATCAGATTTTTTTTAAATGGAACAGACCTGATAAGCAGCAAGCCTACTGCACTTTGAATGTATTCAGAATAACTTATTTGGACAAAACAATTTACTGAAAAATTATAAATTATATACAAAAATTATAAATTGTAAATTATATATTATTCTTTTCACAACCTGTGCTGCAGATATTACCTATTCCCTGATTTTTTGTTTTCTTGTATTTGTCTCATACATTTAAAAAATCCATTCAATTCCATATGAAAACATTAATATACAACATCAATAAGATGATCATCTGGAATTCCTTGTCCTTCCTACCTTATTAGAAGGAAAACTGAGAGAGAAAAAGACAAAACCAGTGTTCTACAAAGGAAGGCATTGCTAAAAATGAAGGTTAACACAGGAGTATAATGAAGCATTTCATTTTCCCCTCTAGTGGAGATAACCCATGCTACTAACCTTCCACAGGGCTTAAACAATTTTTGAATTACAATAACTAGAATGATAGTATGAAAGCTATTAAATGCTATAGGTTTACATTAAAAAAGAAGAAAAAGAAAAAAGATATATTAAAAAGTATTAAAAAGTATCTTTTCCTCAGGAAGAGTCAGGAGAAAAGGCCATAAAAAGTCAAGAGCATCCTGAGATCATCATCATCATCAGGAGGAATATGAAAAATATGGTGAGAATTTCTTCCTCCTTAGTCTTTGCATCTCCTTAGGTTAGTTTTATAAGTTTCACAATCAGAACCTGTTTCTTTTTGGAAACAAGTTTAAGTATGAAAATGGAGGAATCATCCCCCAACCACATTTAAAATTATTTGTTAAATGCAAACTATCCATATATGGTTTTGAGAGAGCTTTAGGTAAAAAAAGGGTAGGCAATAGTCATTTGACCACTAGGAAATTTTTTAAACTGGTAAAAGCTGAAAGCCGGGAAGTCCCGAGACCCTCTGCACTGTAAGGTCCACACAAGGGATTTTGTGTGATTCCTTGTTATTGTTGTTTTGTTTGTTTGTTTGATAAACTGGGAGTAAAGAATAAAATAAAAATAAAATAATAAAATAAATCACATTCTACAGAGCTATTAATCTTTGAGGCAAGATTACAGTATAAGCTAAAGCAATTTATAGACATCTGAGCTACAGTGGACCAAGGTCAGTAAGTGTACATGATGAAATTGATTTTAACCAGCTTAAGGAAGTGCATAAATAGTGCTTCCCAGGTTGAGCATCATGCTTTTTCATTTGTTTTCTGCTTTCTCCATCCCTCCCACAGAGACACGGTGAAATATGATGGTTTGGCAATAGAAGGAGAAACCCAAGATTTATAAATTGAAACTGAAGTAAAGGAGCATGCAGTTTGCCTTTGAATCTACACCAGAATGTAACTTAACTGTACTGGTCTGGCACCAGCATAAATGTGTGATCAGGCAGGTAAGTCTTAACAACTTAATGTATCACTTCCAGGTTAAGTGTTTGTCTCCTGTATTTTGTGTAGGCTTGAAATTGTATTTTGAGGTTTAAAAAATATTGAAAATTGATCAGTCATGGTTGGGAAGATGATGTCAAAAGCATGTTAGTAAAACCAGAAACCTTGATGAGACTTGTGCAGTCCCATATATTTTAATGTTGCCATGTCATCTACTACACTTTAAATTTCTATGTTTAACTAATTAGCTGCTACAGAAAGATAGTTGATACAGAAAAAGAGAGCATTGTACTGTGAAGACAGATTGCAGTAGGTCCCTTATTTATGCATGAAAGCCTTAAATATTGTAAACATGGCTGCTGCTTTTTATAATAACACGTTTTATCACAGATCTTGCAATATGACATGACGGGTGGGACAAAAATAGAGTACTGTGACAATAATACATTGATAATATTCACTGTGGAGGTTTTACATTAAAAACTCCGAATTTTTTAAACGATAATTTGGCACAACACACACTTGTACCTGCATTTCTTATCACTTCATCCTTGAAGCTAGAGTTATTGTCCTGGTTTGAGTGAAAACAGAACTAATTCTGTTCAGTAATTTTACTTTTCAGCTTGGTTCTTCTAATTAACTGCACTTTCTGAAGTTAGCAGCCTGTTCTCACAGACAGTGCCTGCTTCTAGCAGTGATAACACCTCATGTTTAGAGTTACTACCAAGGATTGGTGTGCAGACCAAGGCCACTGCTGGGTCCTGTGTACCACATTGGGGGGTGCAGACAGTGGAAGGCTGCACCTTCAGGGAGGAGTGGACAGGACGGGTGACTCTAAACTGACCAAGGAGGTATTCCATCCAATATACGCCATATTTGGTCTAGAGCTGAGGGATCCGAAGGGTCTCTGGGCTCTTCTCTCCCCTCTTGGACTGCTTTGCCAGATTTTGCTTGTTTTGGCTCGGCTCGGGTCCTCTTTGGGTTCCTTCCTCGGAGCACCCAAGGAGGACTCTGTCCATTCTGCCTTCGATCTGCTCTGCGTGTTCCTGACCCCGGTACCAGAATCCAGCTCCTGAACACAGCTCCTGTCTGCTGAGGGGCCCAGTCTGGGACTCCCCCGGTGCCTGCACCGCATCAGTGGTGACGGTGATGTAATTACCATCAGGGGGGTTGGGTCTGATACTGGTTTTGTATATATTTGTATATATTCCATTTTTATAATTATTAATTTCATTTTCATTAAAGCTGTTCTAGTTTCCTTTTCTACTCGCTAAGTCTCTCTCCATTATTCCCTTTCTCTTTTCCCTCTGGGTGGGCGGGGGGGGGGGGAGGGGGGGGTTAACAGAGAGCATCTGTTATAGGTTTAAGGGGCTGCCCTGACCCTAAACCGTGACAGTTGTGTAAATCAATGCAAGAGAAGAGCTAGGCCTACATAAGCACACTTTCACTTACTTTTAGAGATGCAGTTTGTATCTTGCGAAGTTGTGGGATTATACACAAATGTATTTTGACCAGTCATCCCTAAAAAGAATTTGGATCATTGTTTCCTTTCACAGACAATCATGGAAAAGGCTGCCTACAGAGAATAGATCAATAATTTAAATGTAATTCTACTATAAAGTAATTAATGTTTTAGAGATTTCTCTGTACAACTACATAAAGACTGCTGACCTAGTAGTTTCAAAGATGTTACTGTCTGTTTTCATGTACAGCCTTGCATCTTTATTCGTCATCTGTGGTTTGACACAGACAGACATTAAAGAAGAAATTACTCTTCAGCTTTTCACCAATTGCAATGAAACCCATAGCTTTGTTTTCTTATAACTGAAGATTTGCTTTTGCTTAAGTGTTTTGTTCAGCACTTAACCCTTCATCAGAAAACATCCTTATTCACATAGATTTACATATTTATTAGTTTCATTTCTATTTGTTTTCTTATTGATTCTATGTTTCTAGATACAATCCTTCACACACTTAAAAAAGAGATGTCTACTGATTATCAGTAATTCATAATGCTGAACTCTCTTAAAGTGGGGAGAACTTATTCAAATTGAACTTTGACAAAATTTTAAAAAGAAATTAAATCCACCTTTCCATTACCATTTAGGAAAGAAATGGTATAATTAGACAAGGTTTACTTTAAAAACAATAGCCCGAACTTCAAAATCCTTGTTTTCTACCACTCTATTTCTAACCTTAGCAAGAATTAAATACAAACGGATTATTGAAAAAATATTTGTTACAAGGTTAAAAAAAAGACATAAAAAGGGCACAGAATTTCTACTCAAAGAGAGGAATTATATACACACATACATATAATATAAAAGCACCCAACCAGGTGCACATATGCAACAACTGAAAATATGTATTTTAAGCTTTTTTTCCATTAAAACAAATCAAAAGAAAAAAAACAAAACAAAACAAAACAATACCAACAACGGTTGTAAAGTTACAACAGAAAATTGCTGAAATTTGGTGTCATGTAATGCTAACTCTGTGGCTTTACTTTTTGCCAGAAACCATATGACAAAAATTTTCACGAGAACTACAGAATTTTTAACATTTCTCCATCTCTCATCTCACTTGTCAGAATCAATAGGGTTTTCTTAGGTTTGGTAACATTTTTTCTGAGGTAATGCCACTTGGATTAGAAATACATTACTTCCAGTCTATTTTCCTAACATAAGAAACATTTTTTTCTAAGAACTTCAACAGTGTATTGTTACACCTTCACTTTACTCTTTTGGTTTTGTTTTGTAAAGGCATCTGAATAGTTGAGTTCCTATACCATGAAGAGAGTATTGAAAGTTCTACAACACTGATCTCTTCTGAAGAGTCAAGATGCTTTTTATATGGTTGTATTTTGTGTGCAAAGTGTGCAATAATGCTTAACAACTCAAGTTCTATCAAAAATACTTTTCAAAAAGCTATGTCTACACTCTGCAAAAAGTTACTAACAGTTACCTCATAACATTAATTCATACAGGAGATGAGTTTCATCTGAAATGAGAAGATATTAAAAAAGGCAACTTGATTGAATTTGGACTTCATATCCTTCTTTTTACTCCTGAAGTGATTCATATGATTCTATTTTAAGACAAGTTTTGAAGATACAGAAAATATTTTCTTCCTCAGTTTTTGAAAAAACTAGAGAAAAACATTTAAATCAACATGAATTCAAATTTAAAAATCCATTCAAAACCAAGTATAATGAAACTAGTTAATAACTAGAAAATCTTACCTTTTCTGAAAGTAAACAGTCTATTTTCTGCCTCTTGCAGATATTACTGAACTTTAATTCTTTTATTTACAGGAACGTGCCAGAATTGAAATTTTATAATCAATGACATTTCAAATTGTCACGTAAACAAATCTCCTTGTGACTACTTCAGCTATAGGAATTCTGTAAGCAGCACTTAGCCACATGCCTTGGACATAGAGCATTCACCACTGTCAGTAACTGACACAAAAATCCTCATAAGAAACACCTCTGTCACAAATCTGAATTTGTTCAGAAACACCTTTCAACTAATTCTGCATACTCTATTGATAAGAAAATTATCTTTATTTAGGACATATGGAAACAAAAGCAGTCTGAAGGTAACAAGAATGCAATAAAATTTCCTACAATTTAAAGATCTTTGCTTTTCATATCATCACTTTGCTTAAGTAGAATGGATTGTTGTTGTTATTTCATTTTGCTTTTGCTTTGTTTTTTGTTTTTTTTAAATTTGTCCTCATTCTAATTTCAATTTATTATAGTCTTTTTGCTTTCTCTCTGTGACTGCTGGATAGTGGTTTTTTACTAATATAACTCATCTGTCTTACAACGGCAGTGATGACTGTCTCCTAACCATAACTCGAGACAAGTGTCAGACATACCAAGATGTCCATCCATATAAGGAGTACCACATGTGTGTCAATCTTTACAAATAAGACGCCAGAAGAAACTTCTATGAAGGCCATCTTTTGCACATGAACCAAAGAGAACGCATTTATGTTATTTCAGCATTAACTTAATTTTGCTGATGGATTTTGACTTCTGTCAGAGCCAATTTTAAAAGTAAGCATGGAATGTAATTACAATGTGATTATTTTTAATGATTTTGATTCTGCAACATTATTTCCTACCTGGAACATACATTCCCTCCCCTCTGCCCACAAAAAAAAAAAAGTCTCTGACTTTAATTATCTTAAGTTTTTGGGAAAAAATAGGTATTAAAAAAATCAAGCTATACTCTTAGTAAATGACAATAGGTGACTTGAAAGATCATTTGTGGATGAATATACTGTATAATAATTCTTGTCAGAATTCTTAGGTATTAGAAACATAATCCAGCTCTGTAGTATTTCACATCAATAAGAAGTGGAAAGCTTTAATAATTTTTTTTTTAAATTTCTCTGTCCATCTACTTAGAATATATCTTTGATAATTTAAAAAATTTACTGGTATTGCCTAGTAAATGGTTTTTTTCTTGGGAACACTCTAGGGGTCATGGAGCATAGTGTTAAGAGATTATGGACCTGTGTCTTTGTAACACATAACACTTATATGTTTTTTTAAAACAGGTATATTTTTAGTTACTGTATTTTCTATAAAGAATCTGAAATAGGTGTCTTGGTTTATCTATGTAAACATGACAATGAACACAAGATTACACCTAACACATTAAAATAAGGATTTTTAAAGCGTTTACAAATATGAGCCACACAGCAATTTTGGATTCTCTCACAACAGACTGTGTAACTGTGGCAAAGGTGACAGTTTTAATTACATGCACCTTCTCTTCACAAATAAATGGAGGTGGTGTAAGACTTCAGAATACCGAACCTGTAAAATGGATGTAATACTTGTCCGTTTATACAAGAGCTACATCCATGTCTGTTATTTCTACTCTTATGAACACATCAGTCACTACTTCAATCTCATATTCAGATTTTTATTGATACAAAGCAACTTCATTATCTTTTAGCAGGTTTGGGGAGTTTTCAGAATTGACAGAGTGACAGGATCCTGAGTGCGCTGAAGGCCTGAGATGGAACTCCTCCTTTTAAAGTTTTCATTTTTAAGTAAAGAGGTTTCCAGTCTCTAAGAAAAAAATACTGATTGAGAAAAGGCAACTTTATAGGTTGCCTTTCAGGGTATTCCTCTTTAGAGGAAGTCTAACCTCAAGCCATAATAAAATGCTCTGCCCCAACATATATTTTGTGAAGCTTATATACAGTTCTGAAGCCACAAAGGCTCAGCTGGTCTATGGAGAAGGAGTCACATTCTCCCTCCAAGAAGTTTTACGCTATCAGGGTGCAAACACCAAGACAATGTACAGCAAAAGCAGAGAAGCTTTCAGTGACTGAATTATACTAACATCTGCAACTGAAGAGAGCCTAAATTCTAAAAGAAAATTCTACATATTAGTTAAGGGAAAAAATATATCTGATAAATCTCTAAAACAATAAATTAGAAAAACAGGGGCAAATTTTTCCTCAAAACTATGGAAGCAAACATTATATCCAAATGGTTCCTTAATATAATGGAAAAACTAATTTTCAAAATACCTTCTTTTACCATCAGATATGATATATCATTTTAGAGTAAGACCAGTTTGGGTTTTGAATGCAATATTCTAGCTACCTGTGTTAACAAAGATCAGTAGCAGCTGTGCTGGTTAACAAAACTAGAGCAGCAGGAAAGTAACTTGAGATGAGAGGCCTGGACAGCATAGAAATTCTAAGCACAAACTTCTTGTCAAAACATGTTTGTTTGAACAGAAACAAATGTCAAACAAGTTCAAAAATAAAGGTAGATTCATTAAACAGTAACTACCACTAAAAAGTCACCCCCTGCCATGTGATATTGGTGTTACAAATAGAGGAAATATTATTTGGGGAATTTATTTCAGAAATTAACTTATATTCAAATACGCATACTTATATGCACTAAAAAGTGATTAAAAAAATCCCGAACAGCTAAGTTCATTTGTAAATAATGTATCAGCTAAGTATTTGTTCAAAGCACTTAATATCTTGAAAGGTGTCAATTATCCAGTTAAGAATAGGAAAATAATATCTGGATTAGACTACATTCATAACAGAACTATTTTGACTGCTATTATATTTTTGTTGTTTCAGAAAAACAGGAATACAGTGGGAATACTACAATACCATACCAGTGGTTGCAGAGAAACAACTGTAGTTATAAACAATAATTATCCTCAGTTCCTATTTTTGTACTAAATAGCAATCAACTCTAGAAACTCATTTAAGAAACTCTACAAAAAAAATTTATATAAATATCATCTTGGTTGGTTGCTTGAAATAACAGGCACACAGTTGACTTAGATAATATTCATTGTATTTTAGTTTCTTCTATTAAACAACACTGTCATAGAGAAATTAATATTTTGACAAAGCTATTTTCTTTTCATACATCTGTCATGGTTTGAGCCCATCCAGATGGCAACAAAGCAACCACATAGCCAGTCACTCACTCCTACCATCTCTGGTAGGATAAGGAGGTCAAAATACAATAAAAAGGCTCAAGAGTCAAGAGAAAGGACAGGGAGGGCTCACTCATCAATTATGGTGATGGGCAAAGACAGATTCAACTTGGGGAAACAAAATTAATTTAGTTTAAGCAAAACCACCACAAGTTCACCAACTGAATCAGAGTAGGACAGTGATAAATACAACCTAATCTAAAATATATCTTCCCCTGAACTCCTCTCTTCTTCCTGGACACAGCTCTGCTACCTCCTTCCCTCCAACGGTGCAGGGGGGCAGGGAATGGAGGTTGTGGTCATTCCCAATCTGTTGCATGTTTTTTCTGTCACCACTTCCTCAGGTGAACAACTCCTCACAGTCCTTCCCTGCTGCAACAGGACCCTGGGAAGTACCAACCTGTCAACCTCACCTCTGTGACTGGGAAGATCATGGAACAGATCCTCCTAGAAGCTATACTAAGGCACATGGAGGACAGGAAGGTGATTCAAAACAGTCAATATGGTTTCACTCAGGGCAAGTCCTGAGTGACCAACCTCGTCGCCTTCTCAGATGACGTGACTACATCAGTGGACAAGGGAAAAGCTATAGATGTCATCTATCTGGAATACTGTAAGGCCTTTGACTCAGTTCCCCACAACATCCTTCTCTCTAAATTGAAGAGTTATGGATTTGAAGGATGGGTTGTTTGGCGGATAAGTAATTGGTTGGATGGTTACATCCAGAGGGTAGTGATCAATGTTGCTATGTCCAGTTGGAGATTGGTGACAACTGGTGTCTCTCAGGGGGTCTACTGGAACCAGTGCTGTTTAATATCTTCATCCATGACATAGCAGGATAGAGTGCAGCCTCAGCAAGTCTGCAGATGACACCAAGCTGAGTGGTGAAGGTGACATTCCAGAGGGATAGGACGCCATCCAGAGGGACCTGTAAAAGCCTGAGAATTTTTGAAGTGGAATCAAACAGATTGTAAATGTTAAGAAAATTCAGTTACCAGTAACTGGAATTTTCTGAGATGTAAACTCCACATGTGCATTTATACTTTGTGACTACTAATATAAGTTAAAAATATTTTTCAGGCCTTGTAATAAAAAGGCTAAAATATCAGTGTGTAAATCAGAACATGGTTCCTTGTACATATACTGCATATACCACTGGATTGGACGGAACAAGAAAAGAATGGGAAGTGAGTACATGTGGCATGCTGTTCTTGAAGAACTCCCTTTTTGTTAAATTAATGTTACTTTAAAACTCTAAGTAACCGTCACTATGTCAATTCAAATATTTAGTGACTCCAAGCAATGCCCTGACCACTTAAAAGTCCTTCCTGTGAATAAGGATCTTTGTTAAAGTCTGTCAACAATAGCAAATTCAGCAAGAATACATTGCTGTGTGAGAGTAAACAGAAAAAACAACAAACCATCACATACATCTCCAAGAAAGGGGTATTCTAGTTACATTTGTAGGTGAGTTAAAACATGTTATAAGCCTTCAAGGTAGTTCCATCCTTGCTGACTAGTAAAAGGTTTCATTACCATGTCTTACTCTTCAAAAATCCACCAAGACAAATCATCAAGAATTTTGGAACTGCATTTGAGATCAAATGCTTAATATATGACCAGCTTCACAGAGTCGCAAATCCTTATGAAAAAATGATTCAGTCATATGGGAAGACATGCTACTGAAAGTGGGCACTGGTTACGAAACATGCATCTATTACCTAGGCCAAACCAAGTGCTTGCATTTATTCCAAAGAGATGTGGATGTGAAGGGGCTTTTTCTGGAAAGCCTTTTCAACTTTAAGAATTACCTAAATCATGAGGAGAGAGATTTAAAGTAGTCAATTATGTCAAAGTATTTATTTGTCTAGGCAGATATTCAGCTCTTCATTTAACTTCTCTGCTTAAATGTACGAAGTCTGCAATTTTTTATAAAGCATTCTTCAAGAGGAGTAAAATTCATTTGGATGTATCAACAGAGACAGAGACTCTAACTTATTCTAAGTAATAGAGAAATGATCTCATGAAGAAGATGACGCTTTGCCTTAATAGCCTTAATTCTCATGTTAAGTAAATTAGTGTGTGTCAGAGAAATGAATTAAAATCTGTTCTCAGAAGCTGTATTTGTGATGATAAAACTTATCTGACATTAAAGATGAGGACAGCCTTCCTGGGATTGAATGAGTGGCCATGCTTCAGAAATATCCCTAAGGCATCTTGGCAGACAGTGTCAGATACTGAACAGGGGCCAGAGGGCACCAAGAAACTTGAAGAAAAGGAACTAGAAGAGACAATATGGCTACATACAGTGGGATCAAGTGCACCCTCAGCAAGTGTGGGAGACCATAATGGACAGTCACACACAGACCAATGTGATCAAGCGAATGCTGTTTATTATGGGTTACAGAGTTACTTATATATCTCACTATTCCTAACATGCACTACTGACCTGTACATGATTGGTCACTTCATAAAAAACTATGCACTCTTAATTATACATGATTGGTGACTTCTGGCTGTCAACACGGCAGGAACACAGCAGTCTTTTCCCTTATCTTCCTTCTTGGATTCAGGGAGTTGTTCTTCTCTTAGCTATCTTCCTCTCTTGCAGCTGTGGCTGACCTTGAGGCCTCATTCTTGTAATAAATTCTGTTAGCTTATGAAGGCTGGATTGCTCACATGTCTGTTGCTAGACAAAAACTCCTCTACAAGCAACTTTGCGGACGACACCAAGCTGTGTGGTGAGGTTGATACACCGGAGGGAAGGGATGCCATCCAGAGGGACCTTGACAGGCTTCAGATATGAGGCCATAACAACTTTATGAAGTTCCAACAAGACCAAGTGCAAGGTCCTGCACCTGGATTAGGGTAATCCAAAGCACAAATACAGGCTGGGCAATGCTTTGCTTGAGAGCAGTTCTGAGGAGAAAGACTTGGGGGTGCTGATTGATGAAAAGCGCAACATGAGTTATCATTGTGGAAGTGCAGCCCAGAAATATAACCATATCCTCAGTCCAGTCAAGAGAAGCATAGCCAACAGGTTCAGGGAGGTGTTTCTGTCCCCCTATTACACTCTAGTGATCCCATCTCGAGTACTATGCCCAGCTCTGGAGCCCCCAATACAAGAGGGACATGGACCTGTTGGAGACGTTTGTCCTGGTTTGAGTGAAAACAGAACTAATTCTGTTCAGTAATTTTACTTTCCAGCTCAGTTCTTTTAATTAGCTGCACTTTCTGAAGTTAGCAGCCTGTTCTCACAGACAGTGCCTGCTTCTAGCAGTGATAACACCTCATGTTTAGAGTTACTACCAAGGATTGGTATGCAGACCAAGGCCACTGCTGGGTCCTGTGTACCACATTGGGGGGTGCAGAAAGTGAAAGGCCACACCTTCAGGGAGAAGCGGACAGGACGGGTGACTCTAAACGGACCAAGGAGGTATTCCATCCCATATACGCCATATTTGGTCTAGAGCTGAGGGACCTGAAGGGTCTCTGGGCTCTTCTCTCCCCTCTTGGACTGCTTTTCCAGCTTTTGCTTGGCTCGGCTCAGGTCCTCTTTCGGTTCCTTCCTCAGAGAATCCAAGGAGGACTCTGTCCGTTCTGCCTTCGATCCGATCTGCGTGTTCCTGAACCTGGTACCAGAATCCAGCTCCTGAACACAGCTCCCGTCTGCTGCGGGGCCCAGTCTGGGACTCCCCCGGAGCCTGCACAACATCAGTGGTGACGGTGATGTAATTACCATCAGGGGGGTTGGGTTCCATACTGGTTTTGTATATATATGTATATATTCCATTTTTATAATTATTATTTTCCTTTTCATTGAAGCTGTTCTAGTTTCCTTTTCTAATCACTAAGTCTCTCTCCCTTATTCCCTTTCTCTTCCCCTCTGGGAAGGGAGGGGGGTTAACAGAGAGCATCTGTTATAGGTTTAAGGGGCTGCCCTGACCCTAAACCACGACAACGTTCCAGAGTAGGGCTACAAAGATGATCAGAGGGATGAAACACCTCTCCTACAAGGACAGGCTGAGAGAGTTGGGGTTGTTCAGCCTGGAAAAGGCTCCAAGGAGGCATTATTATGGCCTTCCAGTATCTGAAGGGGGCCTACAGAAAAGCTGTGGAGGAACTATGTACAAGGGCTTGTAGTAACAGGACAAGGGGTAATGGCTTTAAACTCAAAGGGGATAGATTTAGATCAGAAATTAGGAAGATGCTGTGATGGTGGTGAGACACTGGAACAGGTTGCCCAGAGAGATTGTGGATATCTCTTCCCTGGGTGTGTTCAAGACCAGGCTGGGTGGAGCTTTGAGCAACCTGGTCTAGTGGGAGGTGTTCCTGCCCATGGCAAAGAGGTTGGAAATAGATGATCTTTAAGGTCCATTCCAACCCAAACCACTCTATGATTCTATAAAAATCTATTTCAGAGAAGATTTAAATGTGAGAGGCCTGACATTGAAGTGTATTCAGAAAAGTGAGATCCCCTCATGAAGTCATGTTCTTCAGCAGGGCAGATGATGACAATCATGGTATGGGCACAGATGTTTCTGCTGCTAAAAGTATCTTACCCATTTGTTGTCTCAGATCAACTCTTTTTGTTTACACAGCGGAAGCTTCTGTTTACAAGACATGATCTTGGGTGCATTTCAGGTGCTGAGAGCAGCCACTCTGGCTAGAAGCTGAGAAACCAGTATACAACCTAACTGGGCATGATCTTCTAGGTTCCCAGCTTCTGACAGTTCTAAGAGTCTGCGAATATGAAGGACAAAAAGCCCTTAGCAGAATAAATTTACAAGTCCACATGTGCCTGGTGTGTTATGAACAATAGTCAGAACAATTCCATAGCTGTGAAGGTCACAGGCAGACTAACAAATTTGTTGTTCCATTTTATTCACCAGGACAAAGAGAAAGCAAACATGTAAAAAGAAAATTATAACAGTAAGAAAAAAAATTACAAACTAAATAGATATGATTAAAAAGAAACCCATGTTATTTTAAATTAATATTTTAAATCAGGACAGGAAGACAGTATGAAGGATGTAGGAGGACACACTGACTTCTTTATCCATGCATGAGCACAAAACACCCCCAATAAACTGCTGAAGCCAAAACACACACAGTAACATATATTTCTGGCATCTAGAATTTCAACATAGGTGAACTACTCTTAAAAATCATTATATACTGCAACTCATGCTGAACAAAACACTACGCTTGCTTTGCTACAAAGCTTCTTGCAAAGGGTCAAATACAAGAATCTAAACTCTTCTCTGAGCATCAACTAACTTTATGGTGTATACCTCAGCAGAAGAGTTTAGGCCAACTCACATTCTTCTCAGTAGAAAATTTTCCAGTTTAACATTCACAAGTGGTTATATATTTAGGTAGTTCTTTGAGTCTTCTTTTATCTCTTATTATCAACACAGGCTGCCACAGTGTGAGCCTGTGGAACAAAGTCTGTAGTCAATATTTTCCTTCAAAGCTAGTTCCCATCATACAATACCGATGGTGACTTTTTTTTTCGCAAAAGCACTCCTCTAAGCAGAATTTCACCAGGCCTAATAACGGTAATACAACCATTTCTTGGATGTTACGAGATACAAAGAAAAATATTTAATCAGAGAAGAACCAAGAACTAGCTGTTTAAACACCAGCAGTTGTTACTGCCCTTTTGCCATCTGACACTAAAATCAGGTCCAATTTATTTAGATTATTTATTCAATGCTAAAAAAAATATAAGGGCCATGCTCAGCACACAGAAATGTTTTATTTTCAGAAGAACTTATATCCTAAAGGCAAGTTCACAGAATATGATTACACATCCCTTTCCCTTACCCTATTCTATTTCTCTACCACTAAACTTTCCTTGACAGTTTCTGACTGGTTATACACATTGTTTTAATCACGCTAAGAGCAAAAGAGTCCTTGCACTCTTGTATTAGCACTGAATTGCTGGACTGTCATATCGTGTTCTTCAATTACTCCATAAATTAACTAATGCAAAGATTATCTTAGCAGCAGACACTGAACATTTCCATAGATGACTGCAATTGTTCTAGATTATCATCCCCTCCACCCCAAAAAAAGGGTCATAAAAGTCTCAGTGTGCTTTCTCAGTGGACATAATGTTTCTGTCAAACAGATGGGTGGATTTCTGCAGCCTTTCTAATAAGAATTAATGGAAATTAAAAAAAGGATTTATTGACTGGTAGCAGATGGCTGAAGGATTTTGAGTGGGTATGACTCATGTAAATTACAACAAGAGCAAATTCAACCTCTTGCTATGGACAAAAGGTTAGTTCTGTGTTGGATTAGAAGTCTGTTCAGAAGTTAAAAGGAAGCAAACACTTTTTTATTTTATCAATGTGACCATGCTAAGACATCAGTGGCCCCTTTATCATCATACACAGTGCAGGCCTACTTTGCACTCTTCAGAAGAAGTTCACAGAAACATTCGCCATAAAAAAAAAAATTACACTCAGACTTAAAATAGCTGCTGCATGTATATGTGCTTTAAAATGTCTCCTGAAGTCCCAGCTCGTCACAAGCTATAGCCTCCTCCATGTCTACTAACAGGTTCCATTGTTTTATGTTTCTCATGAGCAAAACAAAAGTGAAAAGAGATAGAAGGAAACACACCAACAGTAGAGCTCTTTGCTGCAGTGTTACCCACAGATAATGAACTTCTATTAGTACACGACACACTAGAAAAGTTATTATTCACAAGATTAGGAAAAAATAACTTGCTATCTGAAGATAATGAAGAATCATCACCTCCCTTTTTCACATAGAAGTTTGGATATGAATAGATTAACAGAATTCTCTGTCAAAGGTAAGTATTACTGCTTCTGAAGGTTTAGTGTTATCAGCAACTGAAAGCTATGGAAAACCACCTAGCAAACTACCTGTTGGCTAACAACATCTGTACAAATGGCAGACAACCGCAGTAAACTATTCAGTCAGCCATGTCAGCAGGTGGAGCTCTCTCTCAGTCCTTCATTTCCTCCACTACTGGAAGTTTTTTGATACAGCTTTCTTCAGGTCAGGCATAATACAGGGGATTCTTTGCAGTGACATCATGCTCCAAGACAAAGGTCACTTAATGATCTTCTGTAGAAAATAGGTATTATATTAGCAGAGAATGTTCAGCCCAGTATTTCAGCTCACAGTTGACTGTTGCTTATTCCAGAAGACCTATGTTTGTAAACACTGAACCAAGGGCATATGAGATTTGCGTTCTCCATGCCTGTGTAAAACCTAACACTACTCAGTCTGTCACACTAAGACTGAAATTATGGAACACAGTTTGTTTTTTATATTCTCACATATTTTATTACTGTATAGAAAACTGATTTGTTCTTTGATAAAAAATGTGTATGGAAAGAAAATATTATCTCTGCAAAGATCAAGAGTATTTATACCCCAAAATCAATTTAAATATCCTAGTAACAGCATCTTTTATCTTCACCCATAAAGGTCTTGATAACCTAATACAGTATTCAGTTACAAGTTCTGAAGCCTCAAAAGTTATACATTAAAAAGCAATCATTTGTTTATAGGTCTCATTAAATGTTTATATTTCTTGAGTTGAAAAAAAAAATAGAAAGAACCCTTCTGCTTTACACTGTTGTATTTAAAGAAACTAATCAGAGAGTTAATCCCTGTCTTCGGTAAGACAGAAATCCAATGAAAAATATCTTTGGTCAAGACATAATATTATTTAACCATTACATTTTAATATAACTCATCTTTTATTATATGTCTCATTTTACGATTAATTTCATTTTTAGAAGTACATCAGAAACAGGTTAGGATGATGGTGTAAGGGCACTGTTTTGCTGCTTGGTTTTGTTGGGGTTTTTTATTATTTATTTTTTTCCTCCAGAATAATAGCATAGGTATTTCTGCAGTCTATGTGGAATTTGTCTTCTTAGTAAGAAAGAAACCCAAAACTATGTGAAAAATTAAAATATAATTATAATTACTGGGGTATTTGAGTTCTCTATAGATAATAACAATATTAGATGCAATTACAAAATGTTAATAGATTTTCATTTTCTAGACTTGGGGTGCAGTTTTCCTTAATCAGCTTTAATCAAGAGAAATTGCAAAACTAATCCTAAAATGACCTCTAAGAATTTTTACCTCATACAATATATTTCTGGTAAATTTCTAAAACAAGAAAGGCTGCTCCCAAAATTATTCCTTGCACCTCAAATTATTAATGTACTTGTATGAAACATAAATACCTTACCAATCCTATCCAAACCAGTTCAATAATTTAAGAAACAGTCTGTGGATTTTAAGATTTGCTGGCAGATGACTACATTCTGATGAACAATGTGAAATTTAGAAAGCAGTCACTCCTGATTTCAAATGTTATGTGTACTCAGAAACAGTTTTATTTAGTAATTGTCATGGTGTGGTGGGTTGACCTTGGCACGGCACCAGGTGCCCACGAAGCCCTTCTATCACTCCCCTCAACCCCCTTCAGCACAGCATGCAGGGAGAGAATAAGATGCAAAGCAAAGGGGTGGGTTATGATAGATAAGATGTTATTCTCTACTTCCTGTCTGCAGGCGATGTCAGGCCGAGTCCAGGAAGCAGGGCTCCAGGAACACATAGCAGCTGCTTGGAGGACAAAGCAGAATGCCACCCCCCCATCCTCCTCCTGCCCTCTCCCTTTATAGTTGAGCTGACGTCATATGGTATGGAATATCCCACTGGTCAGCTCAGGTTGGCTGTATCTTCTCCCCCATCCTGCCCCCCATCCTCTGGTGCCATGTGAGCACTGGCAGTCGTAACACGGGTGTGTTATCAACACCCTCCAGCTCCCAGTACTGCAGCATGAGGGCTGGATGGGGAAAAGCAGCTCAGCCAGACCCACTACGCATGGTTTAGGGTCAAGGCAACACACCAGACCTATAACACACACCCTCTGTTAACTCCCCCTTACTCCCCAAAGGGGAAGAGAGAGGGAGAGAGACTTATTCTCTCAAAGGGAGAGAGACTTACTGATTAGAAAATAAAACTAGAACATCTTTAAAGAAAATTAAAATAATAATAATAAAAATGGAGTATACAGAAATCAATACAAAACTAGTATTAAACCCAAACCCTCCGATGGCAATTAGGTCACTGTCACTACTGATGCTGTGAAGCAGGCACTGAGAAAGTCTCTGACTGGGCCCAAAGGCAGATGAGAACTGTGCTGGTATCGGATTCAGGAACACATAGATATGGATCGAAGGAAGAACAGACAGAGTCCTCCTTGGAGGCTGGCCATTGAAGAAGCGAGCAAGAATCTGGAAGAGGACTCAAGCCAAGCTGAGTAGGTGCTAGACGCCCCAGATCCATCAGCTTTATACTGAATATGACATATATAGGATGATATACTGAGTAGTGACCTCACTGGTCAGTTTAGGGTCACCTGTCCTGTCATCTCTTCCCTGCAGCTGCATCATTTTAATTTTCTGCACCCCTCAATATGGTACACAAGATCCAGCAGTGGCCTTTGTCTGCACACCAATCCTTGGTAGTAACTCTAAACATGGGGTGTTATCACTGCTAGAAGCAGACACTGTCTGTGAGAACAGGCTGCTAACTTCAGACAGTGCAGTTAGTTAGAAGAACTGATCTGAAAAGTAAGATCACTAAACTGAATTAGTTCTGTTCTCACTCAAACCAGGACAGTAATGCAATACAGATACTTAGGAACCTGAATGGTTATACGCACAAAGTAAATTGAAGGGTACAACCTGTCACACAAGATTTATCCAGTTCCATCAATGACAATATTGCTGGTCTACTGAAAACAGTAACAATTTTGCTTTATGCATTTAGTCTACAAAGCCAACAGGAAAGCAACAAACTCATGAAAAGGCAATTAAACTAACCAAAAATATAACCCTGTTTTTACTTAATGCATTATTTTAACACAAACATACACATACAGAGAAATTTTAACTTTGCCAGAACCATGAAATTCAACAAACTTAGGTAACCAAATTAAGAATCAGTTTACAGAATTGCTTTCGATTCTTAGTAGGTCCATGGATAAAACTCAATTAGTGGAGTCAATGATTTGTCACATATGCTTACTGCTGGTAGTTTCCAAAGCTGTTTTCCATGTCCTCCCATTGTTAGATCACAGTAAGAGCTACACTATTAGAAAATGATCTGTAGGATTGGTTTCTGAAAACTGTAGCTAGAAAATTCAAAACTGTTTCACACTAACATGTGAAGTTATGTGTTGCTTATCTCAAGTCTAATTGAATTTCAACCCATTTAAAGGCTAAATAATTTCACTCAAAAAACGCAGACACATCTGCTCTTTCAATTATGACTAAACCCAAAATTATACCATTTATTTTATATTTACTGTGGACTTTAATGATTTAAAAATGAAGAATCTGGGAAGTGAAACAGTTGAGATATTTAGTTAGACTTAATGAAGTGAGTTTCTAAACAAGTGAGTGGGATAAAAACCTGAATCCTGCTTAATGGTAAAAATATATTTTCATACAGCATTCATCCTGAATCCATCTAACTTCTCTTTAGATAGCTGTGATAGCATTCAAATGATTTTTTTAATATATTAGTTGAAATGGATCTCTTATATTACTAGTTTGTATTTTTGAAAGCCAAATCTTTCTATAAATTATTGTTATAAAATATGACAATTAATTGTATTAAATTGTTCTTAATCAAAAGAAGACAAAATACAACATTTAGCTTTCTTCCATAAGGTAGCATTTTCCTGAAAGTAGCAAATTTACGATGAAATATGACTATTTTTTCAAGGTAGACCAAAGAATGTAAGTACGAGCCAATTCTGTTTAATTTATACAAAAACAACTTTGAAAAGAAATGTTTTGCAGATTTATTGACTTAAAGAAGTTCAATAGAGCAATTTCACCTACTAATTCTTCAGAACAGGTTAGTTTATGAGCAAGTCATTGACTGTGAAGTTTGGAAAAAAGATGCATAGGATAATGACATGAAGGACCACAAATATTTTAAAATATAAACGAGGAAATTGTGATATGAATTTTTGTTAAACCATTTAGCCAAACTATCTATTTGATGATAGCAAAACCAAGCATAAATTAGCTAGTTGCTTATAAACCATAATTAAAGTTAAATGTTAATAAATTGCCCAAAAAATTTCAATATAAAAAAGAGTAAGAACTGCAGATATAGTCACATATTATTTCAAGAAAGGAATACAACAGTATTATGGGGAAAAACAGTTTATCTTGCATTGAAGCCTTAAAAAAGATATTCAGTAAGTATTTCTACATGCACAGCAATATCCTTTGAACTTTCTTCAGCACCTCCAAACCTCCTGAAAATTTATTTTCATTTTTTCCTATTCTCATTTATCTAGTATTTTGTATTCTCCCCATTACTCTTAGTAAAGTATTTTTCCTCTTCTCAATCTTTACCTTAGAATTATATATTGGAAATAAATACGGTTCACAGTATATCTTAAAGAACACCTTGCATTGCATATGTAGATTCCTTGTAAATCAAATCATTGGCTTGAAATTCAGGATGAGCACAGGTGGATTAGTTCAAAAATTCACACAGATGGAAAAGTTAATCTAGATTCTGGTAGTTCAGCTGCTGAAGGTACCTTCACATGCTGTTAGGAAGAAAGTACACACTACCTTGGTCTTTTTTGTCTGTCTTGTTCTCACATTGGTGATTACAGTGCTTTGTTCCTATACTGACACGAACTACAGTATAAGTTTCCTGACTCCTTGTCATACTTCTACAGTATCCCTATCTCTCTTTCAAATAACTAAGCATAGGTCTAGATGGGTCTCTGGAATGTCAGCCTTTAATGATGTTCTGCGTAGATATGTGGTTTTGCATTCCAGAAACATGGCAAGTACTATATGCAGACTGCTTAAAATTTTCACCCATATTAATGAAGGGAAAAACATTCAAGAAAAATTACATCACCTTATGAAGATTGAGAGCATTCAGTGCAACGGTTATCTGTATACCATCCTCAAATTCCTTGCCTGGATTATATAAATAATTATTAAAATGATAGTGATAGTTACTTTCCTGGTATCCCAGATTATGAGTTAAAGTGCTTTAATGATTTCCCTGCTTATTGGGTAATGGAGACCTCTAGACATTCTGCACTGTATAGAAAATCACTTAAAAGCAGGAAACAAGTTAACATATAATTAAAAGCTCCTAATCCTCTTACTTCACAGCACAATTTCTAGGTGAGAAGAGTTCTCTCTTTTTTAGGTTTTTTCCAGCACTGATATGATTTTAAGTATCACAGTAGTCTTTGCAGTTCAGAAAAATGGTCTCTGAATAATTTACCATTTTTAATTTTCTTTGGTTTACTTTTGTGGTTTAAAAGATTTGATGGCACCAATGTTGATTCATATAAAATTCTTATGACTACAAAAAATAATCGGTTTAATCTATTTAGATTACTAAATAAATAAAAACAGAAAAACATCTGCATTGTTATATTCAGAAAAGTGGGACCAGCCTATAATTTTGTTGAGACAAATTGGCGACCTGGCAATCCCAGAATATTTATTTTCTTCTATCTCCCAGCCTACACTAATTTTTCATGTTGTCTTCCTCTACCCTCTTGCCCCATCTATTCTGCAGTGGGTTTTTCCAGTCAGAGGCTATACAGAAGCAGTTTCACACTTGCTCCCCCAGCAAAGTTCCCCAAGTATAAAAGTTAAAGCACTGGAACTAGGGAAATTAAGTGTAGAAGGTTTAGTTAATGGTACTCTAAGTTGCTGCAGGGATGGATGCTGGACAGGGACATCAAAATGTATCTTGATTACTGACAACTGCATGTTCTGAAAAAGTTGGTATTTTAATCAGTTTCTATCAACCTAATAAAGTTAAATCGTTCAACTACAAAAAGGAGACAGAGTTTGAATCACCAACTGCAACAAAATCTTGACCCAATTATCACCTTCCTCCCCCATTGCAAAACATAAATTAAAAAAAAAAATCCAATTATAAACCCCACAGCAAAGGGCAAGTCATAATAATATGCTACTCTTGGGATTACAGCAGGATACAATATAATAACTCGTCAGAGACTGACAATTAGAATAAAAATAGAATTTTGTAAGAGCATCATGTAATAATTCACCTAGTATTTGGAATTAGCCAAGACAAGGTATACTCACCGTTGTGGTACTGAATGTACAGGAGGCATGAAAATTCACTATGGAATAACAAATAACTGTTTTAGTGTCCCATGCAGTATCCTTGGTATTAGAACAAAAAGGAAATCATTGTCTATCTCCATCCTGATTTTTGAAATATCAGGCCATTCTGCTTGAATCTGATGATGCTAAGATGGAAGTAACTAATATTGTGAATTCAGCCTCTTTTCTCAGAGGACAGACACCTGAACCACTGGTACCTGACTGACTGGGGACCATGGAAACAGTATATTCCAGCAGATCACATCGAACAGAGGAGCCACTGGAAGATGCAGAGGAATCACAGACGGAAGCAGTTTCATAACTGTAAGGCTGGATATGCAGTAACAATGGACAAGGTAATCGAGTCTCAACCACTACCTGCTGGGACAGTGGGCCAAAAGGCTGAAATAATTGCTCTCACTAGAGCCCTGGAACTAGCAAAAGGAAGAAAGATAAACATATGGACAGATTCCAAAGATGCCTTTGGAGTTGGCCATGCTCATGGAGCTATTTGGAAGAGAGAGGCTTGCTGTTAGCTCAAGGAGAACAAATTAAACATGCAGAAGAAATACTCCACCGATTGGAAGCTGTCCAGCTACCAGCTAAGGTTGCCGTTATACACTGTCGTGAGTACCTAAGGGGTAACACTGATCCAGAGAAAGGGAACCCACTGGCTGACTATGAGGCTAAAAAGGCCATAGAAAGAACACAAGAAAAGCAAATTTTGATCTTAATTCCAGATAATAAGAATATAAACCTAGGTAGGCAAGGAAACATTGAATATTCTAACTCAGACTATGAATTGATAAAAGAACTGGGGGGGATGAGTTCTCTCTGTAGGCTGGGTTCAATTAGAGGATGTCAGGATAGTAGTCCCTGCCAAATGAGTATGGGGAGTTGTAAGGGAGGAACATAGTAAAACTCACTGGGGAGCAGGTCCATTATATAAATTTCTGAATCAGAGATTGGTCAGTAAGAATTTATTGCAACAGTCAGGCAGGTAACACAACAATGTGAAATATGTTTGAAAATAATCACAATATTAGTAATTGAATATAGTTGGGACAGATTGGAAAGGGGAATGCTCTGGGAGACCACTGGCAGATTGATTTTTCTGAGCTGCATAGAAAAGGAGGGTATAGGCATTTACTGGTATTAACAGATACCTTTTTGGGATGGCCAGAAGCGTTCCCTTGTCAAACAAATAAAGCTAGAGAAGTTTCAAAGGCCTTGCTACATGAAATAATATGGATATTTGGGGTACCTTCTGTAATGTTCTTGGATCAGGGAACATATTTCACTGCTGAAATTATACTACAGATTAGCAAGGCATTAGGAATTGATTGGCAATTGCATACTCCTAATAAACCACAAGTGAGTGGACAGGTAGAGAAAATGAATCATCTAATTAAACAGCAAATTGCTAAAATTTGTCAAGAAACCAATATGTACTGGTACCAGGAATTACCTTTGGCCCGGATAAGAATACAAACCAAGCCATGGGCCAAAGAAGGCTTAAGTCCTGTTGAAATTTTATATGGCAGACTACATGCTATGTCAAGGAGAAGACTTGAATCAGGTGGGAGAACAGTATTTGACACAATATATAATAGCCCTAAGCAAACAGAATTAACAAGTGTGTAATAGAAACCAGGGCATCCTTTTAACCCTGGGGACTGGATGTATGTTAAGAATTTTTCAGGAGACCCCCTTTAGAAGAAGTGGAATTGACATTAGCAGGTGCTGCTGACCACCTTCACTTCAGTTAAGATAAAGGAGAGACCTGCCTGGATCCACTACTCTCAAGTGAAAAGGGCTCTGAATAAGCAATGGACATCTGAACCTGCAGGACCACTTCAGTTAAAATTGCAGAGGAAGTGAAATGGGAATCAGATATTTTATGACTGTGTTAATCATTGTAAATATTGTTGTTGCTTGGGACAGGAACATACATTTTGAAACTCTCTGAATGCTAACTAATGCTACTAAAGACTGCTGAATTTGTACTGCCTTACCTAAGGGAGACATGAGGCTGCCTCTACACAGGGTCGCCTCTACTCCTTGGAAATATGGTAACAACACCTGGCCTAAATTTTGAAAGAAGCCTGATGGCGGTTATTGTTCTCCTGATAATTAAAGCTATGGGTTTGGCCCAAAATCCAATTTACAAATATTAGAGGATATGGAAACTCAGTTTCTGATTAACAATAAAAACTGTAATTGGAGGAATAGATCAAAAATTGCCCTTGCTCCCTATCGATCTATTTCAATTGTAATAGCTGTACTTGCAATGATGGATGGAATGATTATTGGATGAATCAGACTACAGTGAAAGTAGGCACATGGAATCTGACAGGATTGAATGTTATGTACATAGAGTTTTGTAATCGCACACAATTGCAAACTCACACAAGCCGAGGTTGGGACATACTGGG
Organism: Todiramphus chloris collaris; assembly: GCA_025345505.1. Lineage (NCBI taxonomy): Eukaryota > Metazoa > Chordata > Aves > Coraciiformes > Alcedinidae > Todiramphus > Todiramphus chloris. The sequence continues at coordinate 334,609 of JANVCC010000035.1, forward strand.
AAATCGGCCTTATCAGTGTGGATGGCACAGTGTGGCTACCCAATAGGTATTGGTCGTTGTGTGGAAACAGCATTAGTAGGAAACAGCTCTGCAGGATGGAAGGGAATGTGTACAATTGGGCACTTAATCCCCCTGGATAAGGTCTAAATGGGAAGAGAATCCCTTAGCAAAAGGAGGAACGGGATTCCATATTTTTGTTAGGTGGCTTTTACCTTGGTTAGGGGTCAGTGAACTCGAGAAAGCTATAGTGAATATTTCAGCCACTCTGCATGACATATTTAACATCACTACAGATGCCATCTGTGGTCTTCAGACAGAGGTAAATTCATTTTCAAAAGCAGTTTTACAAATATAGAATGGCACTGAACTTATTAACCCTGAAGGAAAGAGGGGTTTGTACAACTATCAATCAGAGTTGTTGTGTATATGTAAACCAGGAGAGCAAAATCAAGGAATATTTGGGTAAATTCTGGAAGAAAACTTGAGTTTTTTTATGGTCAGTAAAGATTACACTAGTTGGGGATTCAGGGAACTTTGGGAAAGATTGACTTCTTGGCTTCCAAACCTAGCTTGGTTGAGACAAATCTTTGCATTCATAGTAGGATTTGCTATTTTGGTTGCTTTAACTTGTAAAATTATTCATGTACCCTTTGGTGTTGCAAGAAAAATTTAAATAATTATGAAGACTGGAAATGCAATAGAATTAAACATCAGGTAGAAACTGGAAAATATTTTTAAAAAAGACGTTAATCAATAATGGAGCTTTATAATCATAGCAAAAGAATTCACGCTGTACATAGAAAAGCGGGGAATTGAAGGCAGGAGACGGGACGTCTGGTGGAGTTTCACTCATCTTTCAACAAGCAACAACAATAACTGGGTAGTTATATAGTAGGGACATACTGTGAAATTCATAACCTTGTAGATGGTGTTTATCCCCAGGAACAGGACAAGATATCTCGAGGCAGCAAAGCATGCTGAACAGACAAGAACCATCAAGAATAAGGATTTTAGGCTTTAGATCACTAAAAGATCATTTAGATCACTTCACGGTGAAGTAGAAGAGAAGATGAAGTAAATGTCCACCAGAGGTCATGGAAGACCACCGAGGGGAGAAAAGACCCTAACCCTAATTTTATTACACATGCCCAGACTATGTAAATGAATTCCAGGAACCATTAGCATAAGACTGCCCTTTCTAAGAAATATAATGAGTATGTATGCCTAGGCTGCATATGAACTGTTTACCTAGCTTGCACGGGTATGCACATTTGGAGGAGTGATCCCCTGTGCGTCCAGCACTGCAAAATAAAGAGTGCCTGCTTAATAACTTTGGTTATTGAGTTTTTCACTGCATCACTAACAATTAGAATAAAAACATATTTTTGCAAGAGTTTGATGTAATAATACACCAAGCATTTGGAATTAGCCAAGACAAGGTATACTCAGACAAAACTGAGTCATAATACAACAGCCTATCAGAAGAATACCATAAAACAGCTGAGCTGAATTCAATGTCAGAAAATTCAAAACAACACAGGAAGCTACTCAAGCAAATGTTACAGTATAGGATGATACCTAGTACCCGGGAACAAGACAAAAAAAAGCAGCAATATATTATATCACCTTGCCTGAATTGAAAGGCTTCAGCATAATATATTCAGCATGGACAAAACAGGTAAGAAAATTTTTATTGACTAAGAGGAAAGGACAACACTCAAATGGAGTTTAAACAGGTGACCAGTCAGTGAATACCCCACTATTCCACAGCTTTGTAAGCTAAACACTGCTGAGAGGTAGTTGTGCAAGGACTTCAAAGAATAAAAGAAGATCATTGCTACTGGAAAAAAAAAGGTGCATGTGAACATCCTTGTGGCATAGCCGTAAGACACTCATTTAATTAGCAGTCTTTTTGTTAACTTTTGGTATGTCTGATCATAGAATCTTTATTACCAAACAGGTTAGGACAATACTAGCTCTCAGAGATTCAGATGATTCTCAGATTCAGCTGTAAGTATCCCAACTTAACACTTTGTCACCTGCTGAACAGGATAAGAAATCAATCTCATCTGTATTTAGGACTATAAAACTACAAAATGGTACCAGTGAATCATGGACTGTCACCTGCTGACATTTTATTCAAGGCAAAAATAACCAACAAAACAAACAAGCTAAAAATAAAAATCCCAACAAAAACCCAGGTATGTTTGCACTGTTAGAAACTAATGTCAATGTCACTGTGGACCTGTGGATTAAAAAATAACAGACAAGGCTAGATGGGAGTTTGGGCTTAGGAACTGACACTTCTTTCTGAAAATTGTATAAATTATTGGAGAGTTGCATGTTGCAAACGTCATCTCTTCAATACATCTGTCTTTCCAGAGAGATGAAAACTTTTTGCTCTGAAGTCCAAGAAAATATTTTTGCTTCTTTATTTCATTAAATCCAGATGTACTGTGCCATCATGGAGGCTCAGCAAAATTTATGAATTAATTATACCCTGACAATAGCAGTGTTGATAACTCAATGAGATCTGCATATCTCTTTGACATATGAAGAGATCAACTCGATATTCCCTATATTCTGAATATTAAATTTAGTAGGATTTTTATGAAATACTTTCTGTTCTGTATTGTGCTAGTTTACATGCCTGTGATGAGTCTCTTCAACGGCTTTAGAATTGAACAACTGAAACTCTGTGGTTATCAGCAATAGGAAAGAGAATGCATACTATGCAACTTTCTTTTACTTATAATACAGAAGAGTTAAAGTAATACCACTAGATTAAACCAACAGTTGGAAAAGATAACACGAAGCTTCTAGGAAGAAAAAGCCCAAACATATGCTTATGACATGCAAATTAGTCTGGTATCTGAATGGCTTGTTAATTGTACTATGAGTCCGCTCTGCTCAACAGTGCTAACAGTATTTTTATTCTTTTGCATTTTGCTCTTACAGCAGAAGTGAACTGAATGGCTTTCAGCTGAGAGGCTTGTGCTCAGGGGTCTTAAAGTGTCTGGTAGTTTCACTGTTGCAGAGGAATGCAGCTCTTACCAGAGGTCATAGTCATGGACTGAAAGAGAGGGTCTCTCATAGCTTAGTAATCCTATGAATGGTTTTGATGGTTAAAACCTAGACCTTGAATTTCAATTGATATTCAAGAGGTGAGCTGGTGTAGCAAGCACAGTATAGCAGAGGAGCAGCAGTGTTGACTGTTGTAATTAACCAGGCTGTTAAATTCTAAACATGAAACATTTCTCAGAGTTGAAACTTTTATTTCCATGTACAGTTATCAATAATTCAACCTGAACCATTAACTTTGCAGCTGTATGTTACAAGATATCTTATCTTTCAGGTAGATCCTTTTTTTTTATACTTTTTAATTTTAACTAGACATATCTACACGGTTAGCATTCTCATTGAGGATTCCAGAAGTGCCCTGGGGTCCTAGTAACTCAAGGACAGAAAATGTTCAATGAATAGAGATATTAAAGGAACAGACAGTTCTACTAAAGGTGTGGGGTATTTTTAATCTCCTCTAGAGCTTTGACCTTTGTTTCATTGTCCTTCTTGTTCTCCAAGAGCAAAGATCTTTTAGACACTAAGACTGCAGTTCTAAGGAGCATATGGATCCAATTATATTTGGTATATTTTTATCCTTTAGGTTACGTGAGTGAAAAAAAGTGGCATTACAAAGACATTTGGAACATTCAAGATGAATATTTGTTAGTTGAAGTAGCAAACAGCACTTCACACAACTATAAATAATAGAAGTAAGACCCTGAAAAAGTCAGAGCAGTACTTCTTTGTCTATTATTCCAAATGCATGTTAGGTACATCATGACAGCAAGGAAACGCATTCCTAGAGAGTAAAATATCAGAAATTCAAATGTGAAGTATCTTATGATGAACATACAAAGCTAACTTCCTTTTTGTTTTCTTCTTTGTTTTGAGATGGTAACAAGTTTGAAAACAGTATTAAATGAAAAATATAAAATACAGTTACAAATACACAGCAATAATGTTTCATACTCACCAAAGCAGCAAAATACATCAATTTCAGGAGGACCTAACAGCAGGACTGTTAAATTAAGAACCACCTTGTTATTGTATAGTTAACATCTGTGCTTCCCAAATGGCAAAATAAATGAACAAAATGGTAATTGCCATGTATTCACATTTTGTCACCTGCATATGCATGGCAATATACTGAGTAATCTAATCAGCAAGAAAAAAAAAAAATCCCTATTTCTAGCTTTCCACCTTTCTTTGAACATATATGTTCATATATGTCATATATGAAATGTGTTTATATGCAGCTAAGAAAATACAACAACATTTTATAGATAAACTAAGCAATCAACAATTAGCAGTCAATGCTATTAGTTGTAATACGATAAGGATATAGTCAGCAATGAATCTTTGTATCTTAGCAAATTGGAATAAAAATGCTGGAGTAGTAGTATATTTAATAGTTTTATAACTGTAATTATGTAGTAATGATAGAGACACGTTAAGCAATTACCGAAAGCTTACACATCTGAGAATTTTTAAGACTCGAGGTAAACAAAAATATTTCAAATATTATAATTTAATTCTCAAAACCCTCAAATAACATTTTTAGGGACACAGTTGTTGACTTTTATACCTATCATTATTTTAAAGCCAGTTAACATTACTTAAAAAAAAAATCAAAACCAAACAAAAAACAACAACAAAAAAAATTCAAACAAAAAACCCCCACAAACAACAAAACCAAACTCATAACTATTTTTTTCTGTCATGGGTAGACAAGCCTTACCTATGAAACACGAGATATCCTTTTGTTGAAGGGAAATATAGGGAAATATTCTGCCATTTCCCCAGAAAAGAAGCTTTAAGACTGAGATTTCAATTAAGGACAAAGAAAAGGAAATATATAACCCATTTTGGAAGAGATCTGCTTCTTTCTAAGACCCATACTACATGTAGTTGAGCTTGCATCTTTAGAGTGCCATCAATGTGAGTCAATAACACTATCATTTTATTCCGTGATAGCTCAGTGCTTTGTAAATAGTCTTCATTTTACCTGAACTGATAATGACTCAAAGCTATGTTGCATCAGTGCTCCTAGAGAATGGTGGAATTGTAATGACTCAGTATTAATGCTGAAATACTAGAACAAATCGTTGAATCACATTGTTGCTTAATGGGACAAACAAGACTGTTATTAAAACTACTTTGTGTAGGTAAAGTGTATTGGAAAAGTGGTTTTGTATATCAATATATAAACCTTCCTTAGCATGTAAGCTTTAATTAGTCAGATTTAATCTTTAAGAAAAAGCCCAACTTTAGAATGTAAGTATGGTGGGTTTTGAACTCATGAATAAATTTGGTATGATTTTTCTTTAATTCATTTTACACTTTACATGACTTTAAAGCTTTCTAAATATTATGAATAGTACCTAAATCATAATTACAGCAGCCATACAGATGGAGCAGCCATTTCACTTCCCTGGGCTTAAGAAATGTGAGATGAGAACACTTAATTACATTAGGAGGGAGAACCCAAAATTGTTCACCCCAGAGAAATTCAAATGCTGTTGCTCTTTATAATTGATGTTGAGACTTCCATAAGTCTGAGACAATCAGAATCCACAGGACAAGTGTTTGTTCTATACTAATTCCATGTATGCTGACACCATACCTAAGGAAGTGAAATGTCTGTATATCAACTGTTTATTACCCTCCACAAACAATTGCAAATAAAACTTTTCTGGATAAAATTATTACCGAAAATACAGTGTGATGCACAGTTGAAATATTAGGGCCCCACATGTTTTGTAAACCTCAATATTTTAAGGAGTCAGTAAAGAATTATTTTATCAACATTAGAAAATACTTCATACACATTCATGTCCTAATTGTGGGCAGGACTTCTTGGGCATATAAAAATAACATATACATATAAGCATTGAGGAGGTAGCAATGCATATAATAGATTCATTTATAATAAATTTGAGATTGGCAAAATGCTGGAAAAGTTCAGGTAGAGGTTCAGCCCAGCTAGAAACGCATTCTGAGGAGTCTTTTAAGAGAGGTGACAGAAAATGTGTTTCCAACCAAAGTACAGTGAAGCAAACAAGAAAATGTCAGAAGTAGTTGGTTTATATTTTTTTAATAACCAAGTTCAAACATTTTTTGTAAAATTCATATAACATTACTGTTTAACTTAGTTTTGTCTACCTAATTACTTATGTGTGTTCTTCCATGTCAAAAGAAACAGATTCACTTAAAATTCTTCTACTCATAATTATTTCCTTTTAAAATGTTAGAAAGAGATTGATAATGGAATGAAGAAAAGTTTATGGGGAGGTTTTAAAAACACTGTTTTACTCATTCTCTGTCTGAATTTATAATGAAAATATCACCACAATTGAGAAAAAGTAGAATTCCAATGTTTTTAATTTTGCAGAAAATGAGTGAAAGTGGGTAGAGGTCTTTGCTTTTCAGTCCACAGTGATTCATACCTAAATCTCTAGTGTGTAGCACCCTATTGCCACATCTTTTCTGTAAAGGAAAGCATGTGTTGGCTCAAAATAATAAAAAGAACATTTACTTTGATTAATTTTAAAATGTATTTTTCTTTACCTCAGATGGTCTTGGCACAAAATGCTTGCTCTTATTGACTCCAGATCCTGTCCTTTATAATGGCTCTGTGTCATTATGAACAGCTGTAAGTTTTTCCTTTTTTGTCTCAACTTTTCAAAAAAGTAGCTAAAATCTAAACCTTTAAAATATCTCACCCAAACCCAAACAAAACATAAGTCCAAATAGAATATGTTTTATAATACATTACTTAAGTTCATATTGATTTTATTGAGGTAATTCATATGTGGAAGTTTAAGCTTATACTTTTCAGTGTGCATTTAATTATCAAGTTATCACTGAAGATATATATGTTTATAAAATTTCCTAAATTTCCTAAAAATCTTATTGTAAAGATATATAACTATGTTGGAATATGTAAGCCACTTGAATGAAAAATCACTAATCTGTCATTGACTTTTCAGAAGCAAATAATACTGACTAGAAACTAGTTTTTGTACTCCCTGTGTTACACAGGGAAACACTCAAATCTGACGATAACTTTGAACTACAAATGTGATAAGCTTGTAGACTGAAGTTGCATGTTCAATGTTAAAAAAAAAAGTCATTAACACACTACAGTGTTTGGAAAGACAGATGTCAGAACACTAGATTTAAGTTCAGGCATATAACTAAAATCATAGAACAAGGAGTAAAAAAGGGCACTCTGAAAATTTCAATATCATTTCTTTTGCTGTTATAAACATATACTTCTCTTTTTTTTTTTTTTGTTTAATTATTCTAGTGTATTTATCTTATTAAAAGCCTGAAAATGGTCTACAACTTGGCAATAAGTGGTAATTTATTAAGAAGAACCTGCCTCTTCTTTATTATTTATTTATTTTCTTTATATAAATATTCTATTTTTATTGAAATTTTTTTTTTTTCCTTTTTTTTTTTTTCCTTTTTTTCTGAGTACGTCAGAAAACTGTCAAATTGCACTTCAGGATGTGCATTTGTGCGCACCTCCTTATCAGAAGACACATGAAGTGGAATGACATACCTCATTAGCATTTTTCTTTGGTGCTGTACATATATATCTGCTGCTAGAGAAAGCAGTGTTCAAGAACAGTGACAAGTAATGGACCAGAATATAGCAATGTTTCCTTATATCCCGACAGAGTTTAATTTACAGTCTTGAACAAGCCTCCAAATAAAACCGCTTCCTGCATAGGTAAGACTTTCACATAATTATATTTAAATTACTTTTTTCTTGGAGAACTGTTAGTCATGCTTTCCACCCAAGATCATCAAGTAGCCCATTATAGATTAAGAATATGCAATATATTGAAGCAAAACTCTGACTAGATTTTAGTATAGACTCAAGTTTCACACTCAATCATATTTCAGAATGTGACGTCTAAACTCTAAAGCAAAACATACCAAAAGGTAATTATTGAGGCAGGCTGGGGCAATCTAGGTTATCTAGATGACATTATATTCTTTGACTACAAGTCCTCAAATAGCAACATCCCTGAAGAATCTTGGATCACTTTGGTCATAGCTATATATAACTGTACAGTCCTCAATGACTAATAAAAAAAATCATCCCTTTGATCATGAACTTATGTCTTTCAGTTCTAGTCAGAGTCAGTTTGAACAAACATGTAGTTCATAAATAAATAAAGTTGTACATTACCTGCATATTTCAACAAGTAACTGTTGTCATCCCAGCTACTGGTTGTATACATAAGTTGAAAAAGAATTAGAAATCTTGGACTGAATTTGTCTTCTAACACGCTGCTTCCATTGACCAATGACTTTTAAACCTTTGGATGACCAAAAGGTTGTAGAAGGGATTTAAACTGGATGGCTTTTGTGGATTCAGATGGACAAAGACACAGTCTTTTTTGCATTAGGTTAATACTAGCAACTGTTACTGATGAATTCTGACATGGTTCACAGATCTTTTAAAACAGATTAAACAATTTGAATAGGCAATGAACTCAGATACAGGATTAGCTTCAGTGGGGACAAAAGCAGAAAGTTCTCCAATTCATCACAGAGCCTTGATAGAGATGTTTTCAGCTGATCAACAAATAATCAAATCTCATAGAAGTACTGACTGCAAATCATATTTGATGGCTACTTGTGGCCTGCAGTTACCCTCCTTACACACACACTCTCATTCTGTTAAACCTATAATCTCACCTCTTTGCAGTGGTGGGATGTATAAATAACTTCTTGCTGGGTCAGTGTTAGAGGTGCTGCAGCTTTGTAATGCCGTGTCATTTCTTTTACACTCATCACCCCATGTTTGGCACCACCAGTGACCACCCTCATACACAATCTGCTCATCAACTTTGGTGCCATGAAGCAGCAAAAAGGCCACAATCACATGCAGCAGCTGCATGTTTACTGTTTAATGGTGCCCTATGTTCAAAGCAGCTTTCACAACAGGCTCTCTCCCAACATCAGATTAATGCCACAGTTCTTTCTCACTCCTGTGTCAGGCACAGCATCTGGCAACTGGAGAAAAGCTACTCCTCAAGTCTAAAAGGCCAGTTTGATGCAGCTAGAAATTCAATAAAAGGTTTTGGTGCAGTTTTATATATTTTTGTTCTTTTTAAATGCTAATTCAAGAAAGAAGGGTTCTTTATTAGATATTTTAGGAACTGGCCTCAATACTGAAGTAAAAGCTGTAAGACATGATAGTAGCATGAGTAAAGTGTACATATAATGAAGTGAAGAGAAGGACGACCTTTATGACCCCATTCATAGGAAAAATAGAAAATTTTTAAATAGTTACCTATTTCACAGAAAGGCACAACATTTTAAGCATAACTTAGCACAAAATACTTAATGATAATGAAAAATACCAGCTTTGAAACTGGACAATGAAAGGAAATCTGAAATAGTCTCAAACTTCTGTGATCAAACCACAATCAAAGCTTAAGATTTTATAAACAACTTATGCTTCAAAATTATTTTACCGCATTTTTACTCTTTCACTGTCTCCGAAACAGCCACTGCTCTTTCAAAACGGCAAAAAATAAAAGTTGCATGATAAGAGTTATTGTAGTATCAAATAATAAAGCGATAATTGAAAGATTTTTTTTTTTTTTTAACAGCAATCTTACACTGTTAGAGAAGAATACATAGGAATAATGCTTTGAGCTCCAGTTTGATGCAACAAAAGAAGGATGGATGTATGTATGAAGAATGACTTTTATTGTAAAAATAGGTTGTAAGCTGCCAGAGGAAGATAAGAAGAATTAGAGAAAGCAATGTACTAAGCCTCTGCCTACATGTTACAGTCCCTGAGAGATGAAAGAACAGATGTATTTTTTCTCCCCTTGAGATTTTCACTGGCTAAGAAAAGCTCAAATTCAATGTATGCTTTTTTATTTCTTTTTAGAAAACACATTTAGTTAAGTCAAATGAATACTACTGAGTTTAATGTTCTTCCTCAATGGAGACACATTTTTCGGCAGCTCCAGCTTCTTGGAAAATTCTTTATATAACACCCCTCATCACTGGATTTTAATGGACTTCACAGAGGAAACAAAGTATCATTTCCCCTCAGTTTACAGTGAGGATAACCAGACATAAACCCCAGTACAGATATCAAGGGAGATTCTCAAGGCTGGCACCATCTAAGAATTTTCAAACAAGGTTCCAGTGCTGATGACAGAACCCTAAAGGTTTGCAACATCTCAACTTGCTCTGTCTAAACATCCATAGAGACCAGTGAAGGTATCCCTACCTTTCTCAGTAGCTTCTGGGACCATGGCTTTCCAGAAAGTATTAATTTATAAAAACATATAAACATGGTGACAAAGCCAGAAACAAAGGCCATGTCTCAGAAGAGTAAGAATGTTCTACCCACTAGAAAGCTTGATAAAATAGAATGCATGACTTTCACACACAGATTTGGCCAGTATAATCTATGAGAAAAGAAGTGAGGCATTTGGGAGTTTCCATTTTACAAACATAAATCTGAGTTCACAGCATTTTTTAAAGATGAAAATTTTTCAGAAAAAAATCTTAAATAGCAGATCATTGAGATGGAAACTGAGCAATACAAAACATCAAGGTGTTCTGAGGTGACCCACGCCGGAGCAGGTAAAACTGTACTGGGGAGAGGTACCACAGAGAAAAGAGCTGAGGAAAAACCCGTTGTGGGGCTTTTTTTTGAAGCTTTTTCCAAGCCAGGATGTGACCGGTGCTGCTTGGGGGCGGTGCTGGTGTAGGCGGGCTGTGGGGCGAGTTGGGGCAGAGCCAGCACACCCGCGGGTCACTGGGGCTATAACTAGCCTCAGGGAGGCTGCCCACAGGGAATGAGGAGTGATGGTGGTTACTCACAGGCGGAAGACTGTGTGCCCAGCACCCACCCAAATGGGTACTGGTATCCAGGCCACAGGCTGTGAGGAATGCCACGGCCATGCACTGGCAGCTGGCAGCAATGCTGACTATGGCTGTGTGTGGTGTGAGCAGATGAACGACCTGCTCAGCTGGGTGGCGCAGCTCCAGGATGAAGTGATGGAGCTCAGGGAGGAGGGGAGTAGACTGAGAGACATTAGGGAGAGCGAGAAGGAAATTGACTATTTCCACAACCTCATTTCCACAAAAACAGAACAACAGGTAACTCTCAGTGGAGTAGAGGATGCTGTAGCCAGGCAGGTAAATCCTAGCGGAACAGAGGGTTCTGTAGCCTCTCATCAACAAGCCCCTCAGCATTCCTGTTGTAACCCTCCTGAGCAGGGTCAATGGGAGTGAGCCTCTGCTGAACGGAACAAACAGAACAAAAAGAGCAAGTGTGTTCCTTCAAGAAGCACAACACTTACGGTGCCCTTGCAAAACAGGTACGGGGCTCTGCAGGAGGAACTGGTCGTGAGCAAGGATGAGTGCAAACAGGAGCTAGTAGAGCCACCAAGATTAACTCCCCTCTGACCAGCCATCAAAACTGACCCTAATAAATCAAACCGAAGGGTCATTGTGGTAGGTGAGTCCCTATTGAGGGGAGTGGAGGGCCCGATATGCAGACCGAACCCACTTCACAGAGCGGTCTGCTGTCTCCCTGGTGCCCGTGTAAAAGGACGTTGTAAGTAAACTTCCCACCCTTGTGAGTCCTTTGGAATACTACCCGCTTCTGGTTTTTCAGGTGGGAAGTGATGATGTAACAATGAGGGGCTTACGATCAATTAAAAGAGATTTCAGGGCCTTGGGACAGCTGGTAAAGGGATCAGGAGCTCAAGTTGTGTTCTCCTCCATCCCTCTGACATCTGCTATGGGTGAGGGAATAGATAGAAAGAGCCAACAGGTCAATTCATGGCTCTGGGACTGGTGTCGTAGACAGGACTTTGGATTTTATGAACATGATGCAGTATATGAAGCATTGGCACTATGAGCACCTAACGAGGTGCACTTGTCCCAGAGGGGGAAAAGGATTCTGGGGCAGGAGTTGGCAGGGATCATTGAGGGGGGGGGAAGTAATAATGCCATTGTTCCTCCCACCCAGTCAGTATGTTTTCTCCTCCTCACTTGTCATCACTAGATTTCTAATGCTTTGCAGACAAATTAGAAAACCAATCTATAATAAAATGTTTGAATTTTTAAGTCTCAAATTAAATTTCATTTTAGTTTTTAAAGCTTCCATCAGTGTTGGCATGACTTGGCTAGAATTTCCTACAAGTTCCTGCAACTGTACTTGACTACAGATGATAAGCATATGAAATTTGTCATAAAAACAATCTTTTGGCTGTCTCAGATATTTGCATGAAAGGGCTTTCTAGGTTTGATAAGACCCCCAGTTTGCAGGGTATAAGTACCAGGATAACAGCTCCTCAGGACTAGATCCAGATGTCTTCAGGTTTTCTTGATGAGGGCCTGTAAACACCAGAATTTACAAAGACTGAGAGGGTCATCAGTGAGACTCAATATTCAGGTGAGACACTGTACTTAGCCATTTCACTTGCTGCAAATATTGGACTCAAACAAACAAACAACAAAACTACAAGAAAATCCCATCAACCAACAAAAACAGTGAATAGAAAAGCAGCAAATTATCTCCTTTGCCATTTTCACCTGTTTATCCTTTAATGTGCCAATTTTTCATTCTCCATTCCCCAAAAGTCTTAGACAGGTTTGCCAGGAAAGGATATTTTCCTTTACGTGTACTTATCATAGTTAGCTGTCAAATATGAGTACTTTCTTCTTGCTCTTGAGATTCTGCTATGCAAACAGTGATGCTTGTTCAAGGCTTTGTTCCATGGCTCCACAATTTGAGCACCTCTGATACAGGAACTGAACGCAATTAACCAGGAATCGGGAGTTATTCATATGCTGATTTCTCAGGATAAGCACACATAAATTGCTATAATTTATTGTAACATCACTTTTGCAGTGGAGACTTAGATACTTCAGGGTACTGCTCTTGTAAGAGAAAATCTGTACAGCTCCACTGACTTTATTGGAGCTACATTGTTTATATTTTTAAAGGATATGATCCACCATAATTTGAGACTCAAAGACAGACACAATAAAATTTAATGTAGCTCAGGAAGGATCTATTCTAGAAGCAGCTTGCAAACATCAGATAATTACTCTTCAGATAGTTACAAGAGTAGACTAATTTTAAATCTTATTTTCATTTAGTATATGATGCAGATGAATCAATGCTACAAGAGGAAAAAAATGCAGACATCTATCAAAATGTGTAAACATGTTTACAGTACTTTGCTGCATGTTCATTCCATCCCATTTTTACTTAATTACATATATTGTTAAGTAGAAACAAAGAAAGTTTCTGATAGAATTCCTTGCTACAGAACTATAAAATTACGAAGCATGGCAAAAAGGCTAGTTCTTCCACAGGGACTCACTTTCTAAAGGTCAACACTGATCTCATGAATAGTCGAACCCTGATTTTTTTCCTTAATTATAGAAATAGGTTTATTTTTAAAAGATCTTTGATAGTGCTATGACTTGTAGCAGGCAGAAACCCTAAGAAATATCACATTCATATTCCATTGTGAGATGATATGCAAATCAAAATTACCATTAGTTTCTAGAACCCCAGATTATAATTTTGTTCTATAAAATCTATACTATAAAACATCTGTCCAGATGGTTAGAAGGAACTGATGGTAGAAACATTTGGTATTCTCCTGTTTCCACCCTTCTGTAAATGTTTCTAGTTTTGGTTACATCTTTTTTATATTTTGAGTACATAAAAAGATATTGATCTGTCAGCTATTTCTATAGGACTTTATTACCATTATTTCATTGACAAGGGACAGCGACTATTAAGGTCGTTCTCTGTACAGTTATCAGTTTATCATATTCCATTAAATGCCCTGCCTTACATTATTCTAACCATGCCAAAACTTGACAAAAAAAACCCCAAATATTGCAGTCCAAATGGTTATTTTTCTCTTTTTAAAAACTGAGCAATGACCATTAGACATTTTCCATAATATATGCAAAATCCACTGGTTACAGTATTCCTACGATTTCTGAAGCACTTATTTCCCATAAAAAGAATGTCTCCAACATACTCATCCAAAACCTGACTGGGAATGGAATATTCTTCTTCAACTACAAAGACACATTTTCCTTTCAATAATTCCTCCAGCACTACTCAATGTATAAATCCACAAAAATTAATATACTCAACATAATTTTTATTGACTCTGGTGGCTAAATAACTAGAAAATTCCCATTTCAGCAAGCATGCCTTGCATCCAGAGAGACTGTAGACCACAAAGGGATTATTCCCTCTCCCGCCCTCAGATGCTTTTGCTAAAAGCCAAAGGACATTATGGAAAGAGATCTTGGAACAGAAAACAAGTTGCAATTCTATTGCAGCTGTCATGTCAGGGTATTTTTTCGTCCAGACATAATAAAGGAGAAAGAATCCTACTGGGTAGACAAATGGGTAAGGAGCTGTAGTGGAAATAATAGGACAGGGACAGCTTTGATCAGCAGAGATCAAAAAAAACCAGAGTGGAATAGCTGCACCTAGGTGAGGAAGGTGTTACTATATGAGAAGGGATTAATTATGACAGAGGATGTGTGAGAGAGCTAAAATGTCAAAGAGTCACTGGGGTCTGTAATAAAGCAGACTCTGAGTTACCTTTTTTTTTTTTTCCTCTGTTTCACATTTTAGGAAACAATTATCAAACTTAGGGACCAGCACATGCTTCATTCTTTCTAACAGAGAGCTGGCCAGGGGTTATACAGCATTGTTACTGTTGTTCTGTTTGAGCATGCAGAAGAAATGCCCTCTGTGTACCTGAGAACTCCAGGCCAGCTAGGTAGAAGCAACACAGTAGCACACATTAACTTGTTCTGGTTAACTTATTAAACATAATTAAATTGTTTAAAATATTCAAGGAATACAAAATCAAAGGACACCATAAAGTTTAGGAAAGTGTAAGATAATGTTGTTTAGTTCAAACTTAATTTGACTTCACTGAACATACCCAGTTAAATATAGTATTAAAGGAGCACATGCTAAACTGTGTCATTAAGCCCACAATACAGGAAAAAAATTGTTCAGGCTCAAATAAATGGTTATCATCCTTGCCTCAGTATAATACATTAAACAGTTTTACATGTTCAGATAATCAAAACATTGTACTTGGATGCCATTTTATAGGATATGTTCCTTTCCTGAGATGGCTTTTCCCTTTAATATTTCCTGCTTTTCCACCTGTGTAAGTGGAAGGCTGAAGAATTAGCACTGAGGGGGCACATGGAGGGATAGAAGAGAGCTCATTATTCTTACAGGAGCTAGAAAGCATCCAAGTAGAAAATTCTACACTAGATTACCTAGTTAATTACTAAAGGTCTTACCTTGAAAAGTCTTACTTATATATGTATCTTCAATACTGAGAAATGAAACAAAATAAAAGGCTTTGGGCCCTGAAAACTCTATTCTGCATACTATGAGACTGGTTAGAGAAAATTTTGATGTTTCCCTTTTCTAGTAATTATGTAAGGATATGCTTGTTCACTTTATTGAAGCAGGCCTATAAAATACATTGGATCATTTGTACCTAGATCAGCCCAGTAGCCTGCATTAATAAATATGAGAAAGAAGATATAAATATTAGAAGGCAATATTAATAGTCAATTTAAAAAGGGGGGGGATGTCAATCCACATGGAAGAAAATGGTCATTTAATTTTTCTATGCTATTTCTGATTTAATTTCATAGTTAATCAGAAGAGCACAGGGAAAAGGAAAATAATGCCATCTAATGAATGAAAACTATTCCTATTTTAATGATTTAACAGTCACAAAATTAATTCATGCTTAATTGAATTCATAAGAGAAGAAAATGCTAATAATCTACACTCAACAGAGTTTTAAGACATCACTGTATTGAACAGTGAAAGGACTCTTCTAGGATGATATATAGATCTTTATTATGGCTAGTACTCAACATCTTCAGTAATGACCCAGAAGATTCAATAAGTAATGAGCCGAAGAAAATACAAATCACACCAGAGATAAAGTAGTATCGATGAGACAAATATTTTCAAAACATAATCTGAAAATAATGAAATTGTATTAGACAGGAAAAATAGTTTGGAACAGTTGATGAATAAAAATAAGACATTTTCAGAGAAACATCAAACCAGGGGAGTTAAGAGAGAAAACAATATATTTCATTGGTAGCAATAAAGCCTTTGCAGTGCTGGGCTGTGTACATCAAAACTATATATGACAGTGTTTGGGTACTTGGTACACTGCACTTCCATAGTTGCTTCTAGAACAGTGTATCCAGTTCTGGGAATATGACCAGAAAGTTATTGACAAATTAGAACAGACTTGAAGAACAGCGAAGGAATTGAACACCTGAAGGAGTTGTATGTTACAACATTTAGGTGAACTATAGTTGAACTGCTCTCCTCAGCAAGGACTGAAAACTAAAAATTCAAATATATTTATAAGGTTAAATAATATGATTGGAAAGGATTTGTCATAGAAAATATAAAATAAAAATAAAAAATTAAATACTTATTCTAGCCTTGGAATTTTTTTTCTAGGTAGTTAAAAGCTCTTGCTGCAATTTTCTCTCTGTAACACTGAGAAAATCACCTTTGGAAAATTTAAAACTAGGATAGTCCAGAACTTTACAGACTAAGAGAAGCTAAGAAGAGGCACCCAGCGCAGGAACAAGATAACAGCATAGAATGAAATAGCAAAGGTTTAATGTCTGAGAAAAGGAAACAAGTGTAAAAGCAGAAAGAGACCATGAAAAACCAGAAACTTATAAACAAAATCACTGTTTCTCAGTGCTTCACTTGGTATCTTATGTCTTCTGCTGATTAGTCATTTCCACCTGCATCACCTAAGCCAATAAAATATGTTTTTTCAATACTGGATGTATATTTTCGTGCTATTCTGACCAGAAATTCTGCCATCAGTTACAGCAAATTTATTAAAAGTGTAAGCAAGAACTGAACTAGGAACAGTAGCCCAAATCAAAACCAAACTTTCCCACAAACTGACTATACTTTTCCCTGAAAGTAATTAGCTCATCCAGACACAAATGAACAAGCAGATGCAAAAGATTTACTTCAGAGAGAGCTGGCTTAAACAGAAAAAGAAACCCATACCAAAAAAAACCCCAACTCTATTACAGGATAAAATTAGCAGAAGAGTCGTTCTAACACACACTCACATTTCAAAAACTCTCAGGTGTGAAAGACAGGTATTAAAAAAAATAAAGATTAATTTCATCTCTCAGGTATGCCTGACAAAGTCAGATTACAATAAGAAATTTCCTAAATTATGGCAAGCCAGCTAACTGTCTCCCTAAAGATGTGAGCTCTATTAATCATAGTTAAGGAATTTTTAATGATTCTGTAATAACCATCACATTCATATCAGACCATTATTTGGGACCAAATTTTGCCCTTACTGTTTCAAATTAGTATTAAACTCTCTAAAGTAATGTAGATTCCGAAGGCAGGAGACGGGACGTCTGGTAAAGTTTTACTAATCTTTGAACAAGCAACAACAATAAATGGGTAGTTGTATAGTAGGGACATACTGTGAAATTCATAACCTTGTAGACGTAGATAGTGATTTTCTCCAGGAACAGGACAAGACAACATCTCGAGGCAGACAAGCATGCTGAACAGACAAGAACCAGTTTTGTGGCAAGAACAAGGATTTTAGGGTTTAGACCACTAAAAGATCACTTTAGATCACTTCACAGTGATGAAGAAGAGAAGATGAAGTAAATGTCCACCAGAGTTCATGGAAGACCACCGAGGGAAGAAAAGACCCTAACCCTATTTTTATTACGCATGCTCGGACTATGTAAATGAATTCCAGGAACCTATTAGCATAAGACTGCCCTTTCTAAGAAATATAATGAATATGTATGTTTAGACTGCATATAAACTATGTCCCTAGCTTGCATCGGTACGCACATTTGGAGGAGTGATCCCCTGTGCGTCCAGCACTGCAAAATAAAGAATGCCTGCTTAATAACTTTGGTTATTGAGTTTTTCACTGCATCAATTCTGTTTATAAAACGAGAAATGGAATGCATCTTTAATGACTAAAACAGTGGGGAATGGTTCCTACAATTCAGATATTCACAGGAAAACAACAAACTTGAAACCTTCTTTAGATAAAATATTCCTTCTCAGTGGTTTAAGGGTGAATAGACTGAATGGGGGGGACAGGTTGTAACCTAGGACCCTGATGAGTCAGAAGGCAGGTGTTACTCCCTTTTCTTCCACACTCCATGTAACAAGGAGACTGAAAGTTCGGGGCTGGGGTGGGGGGAGCTCTTCCTTTCCCAGCTCTGCTGCTGCGAGGCCACCTCAGCAGGTTTGGGCCTGACTCAATGCGTGCCATGCAAGCCATCACTATCCCAGGGTGGGTTTTGTATATAGTTCTGTATCCTTCTGCTTTTAATGTTCCTTTTTCTGTTTTATGCCTGTTATTCATTAAATTTGTTACAGTCTTAACTTCCAGTCTTGGGTGAAGCATCTCTCTTTTTCCTTATTCCCCTTTTTATCCTCCCCTGGGAGGGAGGGGGGAAAGGGGGCTAATCCTGCTCTGTGTTTCATATGGGCTTGCCCTGAGCCATAAATGGAGATACACAGGTACCATATCCCCAGTAAGATTCTTTATCTATGAGACTAGCAAGTATCACCAAAAATCTCTCTGGTGGAACTTCTGTAGCTTAAAACAGTAACTGGAATAAGGACTAGGTCTACATTAGTGCTCTAACTAAGAAGCTAGAGAAAATTTTGCACCCATTAGCTGGCACAATGACTTTTTAAGACTCTTCCAACCAGAACATCCCAACCCTCAAAGTTAATTACAAGCACTGCTGTTGTGAGGTGTAATTCTTGAGTTAGAATTAGATTTTTGAGTCTTCACCCTAAATGAAGAATAAGGGACATCTGATTCTTGTTTCCAACATCACTGCCTGATGAATGCAAGAAGGACACCAACACCTCCTTTACCAATGCTTCAACAGAACTCTGAGTACACCTAGCAAAATGAGTCCCTACACGTGTAATACACAGAAAAACACCGAAATTCCAACTCTGAGCCAGACAGATTCCAAGCAATACAATTCAGGACAGTTGTGACAATCACACACCTTGACATCAAGAAGCTCTTGGATCTTTATCTAAAGAAATGTGAGTACTTATTTTTGTGACTTAAAATGAAGAGCTAAGATACCAGAAGGATAGTAAAACAAAACAAACAATAATAATTAATCCAGTCCTTACTCTTCAAGGGGTTAGGGCTGAGTTAGCTGAGATTGGGAGAAATCTGTATTTACAAGGAGAGTTACTATGCAATTGTCTCAATGAACATTTCCATTACGTTTCTGAAGAAATCTTTCTTGTTAGACTACCTGTGTTATTTATCTTGAGTATTTTCTAAGTGCCATGCCTTATTAACACCCCTTTGTTTCCCAATATTTGTGTAAATAATCTTTCCAACACCACTTTCTCCTGCTACCACAATGAGTTTAATTTTACACTTGTTCCCACTGTAACTGTAGTTCAAAAGTAATTTTCACAGTTACTCAAAGAAAGCTATCTAAACACCAAAAAAACCCAAAAAACAAGAACAAAACACAAACACCGAAAAACCTACAAGGCAATATTTCTCTATTTGGAAAGGCAACTAGGACATTTACTTTGAAAAATGCATATATATATATATATATTTTGCCTGAGTCCTATAGATTTTGATACTCTGAAGCTAACTACTAGACAATACTGTATAATTAATAAAAACAATAAAGGAGAATAACAACAGCAAGACAAGTAAAATAGGTTTCAAAAAGATATATTCTGAGAGAATAATTTGCAAGTGTATCTTACGATATTTATTCAGGCAAAATTTGCCATAGTAGCTTGAAAATCCCAGAATTACACATAGTGATGCAGGGTATACCCATGCCATGAATTATGTGTCTCAAAGACTGGAATTGGAAATAAACTTTCCAAGCAACAAATTTAAAACATAAAAGGAAGACCTTTCTGTACAAATATAATTTTGAGCTCCAAGTCCTTAGATTCATGGTTACACTAGAAACTGGAAAGACATACCCAGGGAGAATGACTATATCCATGTTCTATTGCTCGGCTTTCTTTTCAGAAGTTCTACTACTGTTGGTCATCAAAAACAAGATATCAAACTAAGCAGATAATTACCTGTGTTAATCACTGTTACTATACTTATATGTAGCATCAAGAACAATGTTCACCTTTCCTCTACAGTAAGTCAGCGAGGTATGTGCCTCACTATACAGCCAGCACATCGAGTAGAAGAGCTAAGCCATGAAATAATAATAATAACAATAATAAAGATATATTTGAAAGACTGTGCTTTCCTAGAGTCAGCAAATATAGGTTTGCATTTCTCAGCACTGAAAATTCAGTGCTACTTTAGACCATGTCCAGACTTAGACAAAATTCAAGACAATACTAAACCAAATCAAAAAGTTACCCAGGCATGACAGTTACCTGAAAAAGACCTAAATATAGATAAGTTTCTAAAAAAAGTGTGTTTTTCATTGCTGAATAATGTAAAACCAAATGGACAAAGCAATATGCAAAGGAAATGCAAAAGAAATTATCATAAAGGAAAAATAAAAGTTAAGATGGCCAAGGATACGAAGTGTATAGAGGAATGAAATTAATCCTTCCCCACCACTCCCTCATTATACAGCTTTAATTTGGAAAATACTACTAATATTTAATGCTCAAACAACAGAGAAGGAGAGCTATAAATCATGAGAACTGAGTAGATTGCTCAGAATTTCAAGAAATTTAGTTATGAATGCATTTATGAAATAAAACCCCAATCATTCAGAATCTTGAACTTTGCAGTTGCTATTCTTACTTTTCTACACAAAATTGTAACAAGTAACTTAATACCTTTTACAACTGCCTAGCTACACATAAGTATATACTAATAACGTATCAGAAGCATGGGTCATACAGCAGTTTTGAGAAGTGGCAAAGGATGATTAAGACAAGACAAAATATGAAATACATCAGCCAAAGTAAGCCTTCATTATCTCTACATTTGCTAGCTATTAGCTATCCAAGAACTACAAAGTGTTGAAGCAAAACAACATTCTACCTTTCCTTATGTTTTAGTCTGAGGACTGCCATGCAAAAGAATAACTTGAAACGAGATAAACAAAAAAGATTAGTTTCAAGAAAAATATATTCTTGATAATTCCTAAGAGGTATTTCTGGTTGTTTCAGTTTTAAAAATAAAGCTAACTATTCATTTCAGTGTCAATTAGTGTTTTAATGATCATAAGTCAGGAATGAAACAAGGTTCCATTATGCTAGATCTAAAGAAGTTCTCTGTTTCCAAAAAATTACCATTTCTATATATTTGACATGTGCCTACATGTTGCTAGAAAGAATAAATAACACAGTGAAGTTTATATACTCAGTGTTTCTGCTAGTTAATCTTTTCATATGAAAAATCTAACCAAAATGAACTGAAAAAATAAAAAAATCAAAACCACACACAAGTTAACCAGAGAGTAATCCTTGTACATATTACAAGACAATTATACCAAAGTTTCACTTCACTTTCAAGCGTCTTCTAAGCAAGTATCAGAGAGATAGTAATTAATGTTTTTCAGAGATGCAGATGACACATTTTAGGGAATCCAAAAATCTCTTAATAATTACGTATCTGGCAACACCAAACTACTGTACTGTCTACTGTTTAAACCAGCAAAAATCAAGACTCTTTGAATAAGGGTCTAACATGCTCTGCTGTGTTTATCCTGCTGAAATTAACATGTACATAGTGGCCAGATAAAAGGAACATGAAGTTGTTTTATAGTAAGTTATTGCTTCTTAAAGGAAAAGGAAAAAAAAAAAAAAAACCCAAAACTAATTCTCCACAAGTGATGGTAACTTACCTAGCTTCTATGACATGTTTGCAGCTTACAAATTTTATTTTAAGGCAGAAAATAGTTGAAATACAATTAGGAAAAAAAAGTATGAATTAATTAAAATTTTTAGATCAAGACTGTAGACCAGACTGACATTTTATCTACTTGCTCCTAACAGAATTTAAATGGCTACTCTCATAGGACAGGTATGTATTGTATTGCATACAGAGAAGATGTCATTAGAAGCTTGTTTTCCCAAACACAATAATACAGAAAAAAGGTAAAAAATACCACAGACTTAACACTATGATATCTTACATAGAGTCTATTGGTAAAGAGGCATCAGTTGGGTCACTCCCCAATCAGTAATACTATAAACACTTTTATGTACAGAGATTTTTCACAGGATGATACCCATACAAAAAAAGCTATACATGAGGAATTTTCACTGAGGATGTGTAGATGTGCCAGAATTATCATAATTACAACTGTGTCTACTTTAGCCATCACATTCAGAGACATACTGCAAGTTTCATGGTATCTACTCAATTCTATTCTATATTGCTGTGAGTAGTGTCAGAGTACCTCATCTTCTTTTTCTGTTCCACTTAAATTCCAGAATGAACTTAGTCCAATGATACATCTCTGAACAAACTTTCCAGCTCTGGACTTCAGCACATTCAGTTCAGATTTAATCTTTGGAGATTATTTTATGCCAACTGCAACTTCCATTGAGCATGCACTACTGCAAATTAACCATAGGTTCAGCTAAAGTTGTGCGAATTTTTGAAAAGAGACATGAAAAAGTGATGTAGGTACACAGAATTGAAGACTGCCTCTCTAAAGCATAGAAACTACACAGAAAATTTGTAACAATGTGTCTGAAACTGCAAACCAGGCCATATTGTTAAGCAGAAATGAAGAATTAAAGCTTCTTATGCAATGATGAACTATACTCTTTATGGAAACACCATCAATGTAATATTTTTCAGGAAATAAACTGCTAAGCAAGAAAAATTGAAGCATACGATCACCAGCTCAAGTCAAAGTGCTTTATATTACAATTTATAAAATGAAACTTCAGTCAACTTGTTATGGATATTTATACCTCATAAGCAATTTAAAAATAATGAGAATCATTAACTCAACTCCAAAAGCTAACACAGTTTCACCTTGCATAATGTACATGGAATATGAAATAGATGTTTGCAAAATATCCTTTGTATATCTCACACTTGTTAGTTAAACATTTGTCATAAACTTGCCCCACTTTATTCCCTGAAAAATACCTCTTACAGCTTGATTACTTCACACTGATTCAAACCCGCCAGGGTAAGCACTATGTGCCTACAATGGTGGAAGCAACCACCTGATGTCTGGAAACGTATCCTGTACCTCATGCCACTGCCCATAACACCATCCTGGGCCTTGAAAAGCAGATCCTGTGGCGACATGGTACTCCAGAAAGAATTATATCTTATAGACAATTATTTTATCTTATACACAACTGGGCCAAATAGTACGGTATTGAGTGGATGTACCACATCCCCTATCATGCACCAGCCTCTGGAAAAATTGAACAATACAATGGACTGTTAAAAACTACTCTGAAAGCAATACGGGGTGGAACCTTTAGAAACTGGGACAAGCATTTAGCCCAAGCCACTTCGTTAGTCAATACCAGAGGATACATCAGTCAAGCCGGTCCTTCTCAGTCAGACCCTTTACACACACTATAAGGGGATAAAGTCCCTGTCGTGTATGAAAGGAATCTGTTGAGGAAAACTGGGTATTTCCTGCTTTGGGCAAAGGCAAACCCATTTGTGGGACTACTTTCACTCAAGAACCTGGAAGTACTTGGTGGGTGATGATGAAAGATGGTGAAGTACAGAATGTACCCCAAGGAAATTTAACTCTGGTTGAGAATACTTGATTCACAGTTGTGTATTAGTTGCATAATACAGTATTCAATAAGTGTCTTTCAGGTGGTGATGACAGGAACTAGCCCCATCAAGTGACATTCAGTAACCTCCTTAGATGAATATGCAACCTGTGGGCACAAACTGTGATGAATTCCATCTTTCCTCTGTCAGACTGTTAAAATGGATGGAAATATACAATCATAAACTCAATGAACTTTTCTATAGAAAGAAATGATAGCTTAGTGTGGGTATGATGTAAATGTTATAGAATAAGGGGTGGAATGTTCTGGTTTGAGTGAGAACAGAACTAATTCTGTTCAGTGATTTTACTTTTCAGCTCAGTTCTTCTAAGTAACTGCACTGTCTGAAGGTAGTAGCCTGTTCTCACAGACAGTGTCTGCTTCTAGCACTGAGAACACCTTATGTTTAGAGTTACTATCAACGATTGGTATGCAGACCAAGGCCACTGCTGAATCTTGTGTACCACACAGGGGGGTGCAGAAAAGTGAAAGGCCGCACTGTCACGGAGGAGCAGACAGGACAGGTGACCCCAAACTGACCAATGAGGTATTCCATGCCATATACATCATATTCGGTATAGAGCTGAGGGAGCCAAAGGGTCTGGGGCTCTTTTTCCCTTTGCCAGTTTTGCTTGGCTTGGCTCAAGTCCTCTTTCAATTCCTTCCTCAGAGCATCTGAGGAGGACTTTGTCCTTTCTGCCTTCGATCGCAGTCAGTGTGTTCCTGAATCCAGTACCAGAATCCAACTTCTGAACACAGTTCCTGTCTGCTGCAGGGCCCAGTCTGGGACTCCCCTGCTGGCTGCTCACAGCATCAGTGATGATGGTGATTGTAACTACCATCAAGGGGATTGGGTTCAATACTGGTTTTGTGTATATTTGTATACATTCCATTTTATAATTATTCATTTCATCTTCATTAAAGCTTTTCTAATTTCTTTTTCTAATCGCTAAGTCTCTCTCCCTTATTCCCTTTCTCCTTCCCTTTGGGGAGGAAGGGGAGTTAGCAGAGAGTATCTGTTAAAGGTCTAAAGGGCCACCCTGACCCTAAGCTGTGACAACCTCTAACAATGCTTTTCCACATTTAATTATAATACTTACAAATAAGGTCAGCCTAGTATTTTTTATGTTTGGACAGTAACAATTACCACATAACATTTATTTAACAAAACAGTTAAGCCTGAGTGTGATCACACCTACTTCTCACTTGTCTAAAAGAGCTGAAAGCATAAAAAACCATTGCATTCCATTTTCAAAATCTGTTTTGCCATCCAACATCAAATTCAAGACAGCACCGCATGAAAGCAGACTACGCTTTCAAAAATTTTGGTTTATAGTGCAGCAGGAACTCAAGGGTGTTTTATCTATTTAATTTATTGGAAGAATCACTAGCACATAAATTACTAATTCCATCTAAAGGATTGTGGTAGTGTACAGAAAGTGACTGGCTCCTCAATAAAATCTCTCATGTAGTTCTCCTACAATGGTTTTTCCTCTTGGATCTTATATTCGCTAATCTTCCAAGAGACATCTTGGATACCTTCATGACTATTTCTTCCTTAACTGCTTGGTCAAAATAGCATTGCTCCTCTTGTTGACAGATGACATGAAGGATTCATAGCTCAGAAATCAATTGCTGTAAAGACCTGTTTTAAATATAGAACAAATCTGTACATCAATCACACAGTATTTGTCTTAAAATTCAAAAATCCCTTTCCCTGCTTAAGGCTCGGATGATATTTGTGTTCACAGAATTAATTCTATTGCAGACTATAACTATAAAGTCTGAAATTCTTTATGACATTATCCCATTTTTTTCTGGGTTTACATCTTAAGCTTTTTTTTTCCTCATACTCACGTACAAAGATAATTTATTTTGCAGCTAATTGCATTAGTATTGCCCAAGTCACAGGTTCATCCATTCCCCCTGATAGAGCTCTAATCACATTTCTTAAGGAATTTTTTCAGTCATCTATCACTGATTTCCTTTTCAGTCTCTTTCCCCCACTGGACATTGCTCTCAGTTTGGCTACAGAGGTATTAACCCTTTCTTCTTAGAACATGCAAATACTGTACTCTACTGAGTATTTGCCTTATCAAAACTTCTTGTCTTATTCAGGCTTTTAGATATTCTTGTGTGTGTTGTTTTTTGTTTGATTGGTTGTGTTTTGTTGGTTGGTTGGGTTTGGTTTTGTTGTTGTTTGCTTTTCGTTTAAATGATTACTGACTTTCTACCCTAAAACCATAAATCATCTACTAATTTGGCATTAGAATTCTGTATTGTGCACAGCAAAACTCATTTGTTGTGCACACTTGTTCAAACCATTTCAGATACCTAATTTATTAGGATGTGTTTTAGCATGGTATTTGCAAATGATACTCTGGAAAAGTACATGTACATAAAAACAGACACTTGATGGCCTCATGTTCATTTTATGGAAGTGTTTGGTAGCTGCTACCTTAAAACTTATATTGTAGAGCAACTACAGGTAGACTATTTTCAGCAGACCTGCCTGAGTTTATAATGTATAAACAAATTGTAGCTCCACATAGCGACAGAACAAAAGCAGGTCTGCTAGGTGACACATGGATATTATGCTTGTCTGCAATGAGGAAAAAAAGGAGAGAGAGTAACAAGCATGACCCTCCTGTAACAATTTTGCCTACAGTTGTCTATGCCACGTGTGTCTTCTATTGACTGCTACTGGTATTTCTAGGTAGTTAGAATTCTTTCTAGTGAAGACTCGCATAACTACACTAGGTAACTGCAATTTCTATTAGCAGATAAGACAGAACAGAAACATAATGAGGTTACTTCAGGCAGACCACTGAACATAGTTCATTTTCCCAGCAGAAGATACGGAAAGTTTAAAGAATTGTAAAGCTCTCCTATAACTTGCATGTGTTGTTATGCAACAACAAATACAAACAATTTTCTTTCCATGACACAGCAGCAATCTTCTACAGAGACTACCTCTTGCCTGACCTTTGGTACACAAGGTCAAGCTCTCCCTAACTCCCCCACTACTGTCAGTAACAACAGCCAAGTTATTTGCCAATAAATTGAAGTTCCCCTTGAACTCAACTAAGTGGCCAAGACATGTAAAGCATGGGAAGCACTCTTTTGTTTGTTTTACATCAGAGATGAAGCATATTGGCTAAAAAACATGAACAAGAAATTTTCACTGGTGCTGCCTGTTTGTCATTTGAAGTTTTTACGTACAGTTATTTCTAATCCTATGAATTTAAGAAACATTTTCATCCTTTTCAAAATACCATATGCAAATGAACCGACTAAATATTTTATGCAGCATATAATGTTTATAGCTAGTCAAAATTTGGCATCTATATCTTTGTCCTGGTTTGAGTGAAAACAGAACTAATTCTGTTCAGTAATTTTACTTTCCAGCTTGGTTCTTTTAATTAGCTGCACTTTCTGAAGTTAGCAGCCTGTTTTCACAGACAGTGCCTGCTTCTAGCAGTGATAACACCTTATGTTTGGAGTTACTACCAAGGATTGGTGTGCAGACCAAGGCCACTGCTGGGTCCTGTGTACCACACTGGGGGGTGCAGGGGGTGAGAGGCTGCACCTTCAGGGAGGAGCGGACAGGACGGGTAACTCTAAACTGACCAAGGAGGTATTCCATCCCATATACGCCATATTTGGTCTAGAGCTGAGGGACCCGAAGGGTCTCTGGGCTCTTCTCTCCCCTTGTGGACTGCTTTGCCAGCTTTTGCTTGGCTTGGCTCGGGTTCTCTCTCTCGGTTCCTTCCTCGGAGCACCCAAGGAGGACTGCCTTCGATCCGATCTGCGTGTTCCTGAACCCGGTACCAGAATCCAGCTCCCGAACACATCTCCCGTCTGCTGCGGGGCCCAGTCTGGGACTCCCCCGGAGCCTGCACAACATCAGTGGTGACGGTGATGTAATTACCATCAGGGGGGTTGGGTTCCATACTGGTTTTGTATATATTTGTATATATTCCATTTTTATAATTATTATTTTCCTTTTCATTAAAGCTGTTCTAGTTTCCTTTTCTAATCGCTAAGTCTCTCTCCCTTATTCCCTTTCTCTTCCCCTCTGGGGAGGGAGGGGGGTTAACAGAGAGCGTCTGTTATAGGTTTAAGGGGCTGCCCTGACCCTAAACCACGACAATCTTTTGGTGATCTCTTTCTAGAAACTGGGAGTAACAAGTCTTTTTTCACTGAAATTGAGACAGCATTGATAAATGCAACTCAATTATTACATTCACAGCAAAGCAGACAAACACCATTAAGTGATTCATCAATTTAGAATATGAAGTAAATTTAGCACAGTCATTTAAACCGATCAGTGTGCTAGGCTGTTGCATAACACTATTCTGAGTTGCTCAAGTAGCTATTGAATTCATCTGAAAGACAGCCACTGACATTGCTTTCATATTAGGCCTTAAATCAGACAGTTATTCGTAGTGCTGTATGCATATCCACATTATAGACAATTTTTGTGTTACTGTAGCCACTGACAATTCTGTAACTTTCACATACCAAATAATTTACATGAATTATGTTTTTCCCCTTTTGTTTTTTAATAATATAAATTCAATTAAAATGAAAACCTTTTGTATTTGCAGCTGCAAGCAAGATATGTGTAAAAAACTGTGCATTTACAAAGTAGGATAAGTCATCAAAAGGCTTACAGATATGTAAACAAATTTTATGAATGACCTCATAAAAACCCTGTCTGGAGGACTGTTCAAAGGCATTAGTTAAAACTGTGAATAGAGGGAATAATTAAATATTTATTTGTTTGGCTGAATTGTTACAACTGTCATAATGACATGTGATGTATTTGAAAGTTAGTATTGGATGTCAGTGGAGGAAACTGGAAATTGTTCAATTGATAGGTTTCTACATTTGAAAGATCTCTTTTCTATTAAGAAATGAATTAGTGCCTGTAAATGGAGTTAAAATGCTATTAAATGTCTTTACTTTGAAATATATCCCAAAGCTATTTGATGTTTCTTCCTGCATCTTATTAGCAGTCAAGAAAATTCAGATTGACAAAACATTTTAAAATGCTGGCCAGAGGAGACCAATTTTTATTGTCAGCGGAGACAGTAATCAGATAATCAAGGAACTTTTTTCCATAGGCAAGTCTGAACTGGTAATTTAGTGTTCATACTAATGAAAAAAATACAGAAAAGCAAAAATTCAAAATAGAGAGATGGAAACAAACTCAGTAGCACAAGGAAAAAATATCAAGGCTCTTTTAAATAAATCTTTCCTTTGGACTTAAGTCATTGCGTAACAAATAGATACGTACTAAAAGGAAGTGGTAAAAAATGACAAATTCTGGCCATGAGATAGCACAATCCTGGACACTGAGATGGCAAGAAAAAGTGGAAGGTAAGAGAATCAGCAGAAGGAATTAGACAATTTTTATTCCCTTCTCAGGAACTTCAAGAACTTCTGAGATTTTGTTATTTTTGTCCATCTCTTATCAGCCATGTACAATTTGCAATTTTCTTTGACCTCTTTAACTACTTCAAACATTTTATTTTTACTACTCACCTGAGACTTTTTTTTTTTTAATTAGAGTTAAAGTCATTGGTTTTTATGTTTGTTTTTGAGGTGGAGTGTTTTGGTTGTTTTTTTAAAGTACCTTGGAAATTCTCTATAACAAGTTGTCATTTCCTCATGATATCTGTCTCATCTCCCTGTCAGGTCCAAAAGATTGTCATAGCATACAGCCATTGAACACTGGCTAATTACTATCACTTTCTTCTGGTTACATGGTTGTCATTCTGGAATTTTAAAACAAATTATGCACAATTAGTGAAGGTAAATTGTCTTCCGCTGCAGTCACAATTCCACAGCCAAAATGTCTGTGTAAACATATTCATATGTACAAATACATAAATAGAAATCTAATGTTGTTCATTAGTTTGCATATACGCACATACATACAATATATACAAACAACCTATGCGGGCTAATTTGCCTTACAAATGAAGCATTTTCTTCAAGAAACACTGACACAAATTCCTTACTGGGCTTCAGTAACTACTGCACTATAGACAGCAATTCAAAATAAAACCTTACACAATGAAATGAATCCACTGTTGAAATCCTAGTATGTTACAGTTTGTTATACAGCCATACAGACTCTAATGTTGATAAGAAAGAAAAGTTCAACCTTAGGAAAAACCTTGACTAAAGACACTTCAAGAAAGATGAAGCAGATCCTCGAATACTAAACAACCAAACATAGAGGTGACAGCAATTTGTCTCAACTGGCACACTTGCCACGTAAAAGAGGGAAATTATTCACCGATGCAGTTTTCAAAATTAAGAACAAAGCAGAACAATTACGTTCCCAGACTGAGTGAAGTATCTCTGATGGATTACATTCCCTAAAATGTAAAGGAAAATTATGGTTTCACACAATGAAAGTGCATCTTCAGGACAGAAAACAAATCCCTACAAGTCAAGTAGGAGAAAAATTCTTCAGCTTAGGACAGTCTTACAAGGAAGAAATCCCACAAAACATGTCAGTAGATACGAAGTTTTTTCTGGACTGGGACCTATGAAGTTTGTCAACATGAAATGATGTTCCTCAGGAAATCTCCGTTCCTGTACTCTGCCCTATGACACACAAGTGCTAGCTCTACCTGATCCTTAAAAAAAAAGCCCTACACAATCTGCTGAACATCACTGTTCCTCAATTACCAAAAAGCACATGAATTTAAAGAGAACACCACAATTTACTTCTCTGGAAATTCTAAGAGCCTACATTTCAGAGGTCTTAGCCAATATTCCCACAGTAATGATTTAGGAGTATTTAAAGTGCGCTTACACTAAAAATTTAAGGTTAGAAATGTGCTAATTTGAGCTTCATAATACAGAGATTTGTTGAAACAATCAGACCAAAGAGTGTATAGTCTCCTCTCAGCATTCAGAAATACTTTTGAGAGCACAACTGCCTCCAAATTCTCTAATAATCTATGAAACTCAGTTGGTTAAAGTACATTTCATTAAGAAACCTTCTTCCATTCCTTAAGTTAGGAAGGTTCTAATTAAAAAAAGGAAAATGATGTAATTGTACAGCCCTTGGCTTGCATTTGTTTGTTTTTTTTTTTCCCCATCAGCTACTGCTCAAAGCCACCCACAGGTTTTCCACTGCTCCTATGAAAAGATACTTTAATAAAACAGCAACAGAAAACCCCCACTTAAAACGATCAGCTGCCCATTTTTATCCCTTGGAAAGCATGATTACCTTGTTCAATTTCATTTGTCAAGGAAAAGATTCAAGGAGATAAAAGTCATAGACTGTGAACGGCTGTGCTATTGCAAGACCTCTGATACTAGCATGCTTTTTAATGTAGTAATCTGGCATTCAGAAATAAAACACATTTAAAATAATATCAGTGGTTCATTCTGGACTACTTTCTAGCATGAGTGAGTAATTGCTGATCTCATGAGCGTGACAGACTTGAGAGAACAAGGGCAGTATCCAGCCAGTCAATTCACAGACTGGAGAATGCAATACTTTCATGCCAAGGAAAATAGTTAAATACTTGTAGGATCAAATTTTTAGCATTTGCCTTGGCAGGAATTCCAGCCTGGAAGTTTCTTTATTTTATATGAGATTCTGTTGTTAGGTATTTTTTTTTTTTAGTTTAGGTTTATTGGTTGGGGTTTTTTCCCCACTTGTTTAGTAGGGTTTTGGTTTTCTTTGTATGTGTGTGGGTTTTTTTTGTTTGTTTTTTTAAGGACCATTACTCTTATTTCCATTTTAGTATCTCAGTTTCTCAGTCTTTCAGTATTTTTGAACTTTTATTTCTGTGAAAAGAAAAAGATAATAAAAGTAAAAAATAGCAAATCATTTGGAAGATAAGGAAAAAAAAAAAAAAAAGAAAAAAGAAAAAGAAAAATCCTACATACTACAACATTTCCAATGACCAGGCAACATAGCAGTGTACCACAAAGCAAAAAGTAAACTATCCAGTTTAAGTTAGAGGATAAAATCTAAGTTATTCCTTGTACTCTCTTTCTACTGAAACTTTTATTTCGAACTTTAGAAAAAGAGCTCCTTTTTTTTACTGGTCAAAATTGTTACTGCACTATATGATCTGAATAATAACAGTTCTTGTTTATTGACAAGGTGGATCACTCAGCTCTAAATATTTAGCTTTTATTTGGAGCTTTATTAACGAACAACCTTTTCTTACTTTTTATGGATTTGATCATAAATATTGTAAACCAATTTAATCTGATGCCATTACTGGACAGTTATCAGGCCTTATTATACATGCTGTACATTGTGTATATATATATACACACACATCAGCATTATACATGCTGATAGATTTTGAATTTTGTGCTTGTTTTGTTAAACTTCAGACAATGCTTTGCTCCTATTTTGACAATGAGAATGGGGTGGATTGGGAACTGGTTGAAGGACAGAACTCAGAGAGTTGTGGTCAGTGGAGCAGAGTCTAGCTAGAAGCCTGTGACTAGTGGTGTCCCCCAAGGGTCAGTGCTGGGTCCAGTTTTGTTCAATATATTCATCAGTGATCTGGACGAAGGGGTAGAGTGTACCCTCAGCAAGTTTGCTGATGATACAAAACTGGGAGGAGTGGCTGACACTCCAGAAGGTTGTGCTGCCATCCAGCATGACATGGATAGGCTGGAGAGCTGTGCAGGGAGAAGTTTAATGCAATTTAATAAAAGCAAGTGTAAAGTGCTGCATCTGGGGAAGAACAATCCCATGTATCAGTATAGGCTGGGGGCTGAGCTGTTGGAAAGCAGCTCTGGGGAAAAAGACCTAGGGGTCCTGGTGGACAAGAGGATGGCCATGAGCCAACAATGCACCCTCGTGGCCAAGAGGGCCAGTGGCATCCTGGGGTGCATTAAGAAGAGTGTGGTCAGCAGGTCGAGGGACGTTCTCCTCCCCCCTCTACTCTGCTCTGGTGAGGCCCCACCTGGAATACTGTGTCCAGCTCTGGGCACCCCAGTTCAGGAAAGACATTGAGCTACTGGAGAGAGTCCAGCGCAGGGCTACCAAGATTATTAAGGGAATGGAGCATCTCCCTTATGAGGAGAGGCTGAGAGAGCTGGTCTGTTTAGCCTGGAGAAGAGAAGGCTGAGGGGGGATGTCATTAATGTCTATAAATATATAAAGGTCGAGTGTAGGGAGGATGGAGCCAGACTCTTCTCAGTGTCATCCAATGTTAAGACAAGGGGCAATGGGAGCAAGTTGGAAAATAAGAGTTTTAGGATAAACATAAGGAAAAACTTTTTTACGGTAAGGATGACAGAACACTGGAACAGGCTGCCCAGGGGTGTTGTGGAGTCTCCTTCTCTGGAGGCGTTCAAAACCCACCTGGACACATTCCTGTGTGTCTTATTATAGGTGATCCTGCTCTGGCAGGGGGGTTGGACTAGATGATCTTTCTTGGTCCCTCCCAACCCCTAAGAATCTATGAATCTATGAAACTAAAACTAACTTTCCTATGCAAAAAAAATATTTTGAAGATTTAGAACAGCTTTTAGCTAATTACTTTCTGGTCACTTCTCACACTTGCGCATACCATAATTTTATAACTTAAATTAAATTTCAAAATTCTGAGACCCGTCATCACAAGCACAGATGGAAGTGCTAGTCATGAGACAAGAGGAGATAAGATGAAATGAAATGGGAAACTGGAAGTTATCTAGGTAGTGATCTACTAAGAATTTGAACCTAGAAGCATCTGGCTCTTACATCACTTTACTTATACTCTGCATTTTCTAGTAGGTTCTCAAAAGTATGAAAAACCCTACAACATTTAAAGCAATTGATAGAACTTTGGTTAAAAGAGATACTGCCAACTATGTAGATTAAGTTATTTTGAACCATATCCTATTTCTCAGGTTCCACTAAGGCACTACACATTAAAAACAAACAAGCAACTCTGAAAAGGCAACACTACTTTCCTATCTTTTATTTCTTGTGAACCTCTAAATATTTCTACTACCTTGTTAAGGAAGAGTAAATGGTAAACCGAAAGAGGCAGCTTTTAACTTACAAGTTTTATCCACTGTAGATTTACTTTCCCCATCAATTATTAGCTGCTGGAGTCAGAAATGGAAATTTAGGATCATTTTTGCACACCTACTTCCCTCCTACGTTTGTAAAAGAAGCTATTGTTTTCTTTGGGTTTTTTTTCTGTTGGTATACTATGTACTGGCTAAATTGAATTACAAGTATTACACTAATGCCTTGTATATGTATCCATTTGCTAATGATTTTTAAAGGCCAACAAGATGTTCCATCAGACAAATTTCTCACAAAACCCAATAATAATTCTGACATGATTTTAATTAAAACTTTAAGTTTACATTAGACAATCCTGTGTATTAGCTTAATGCTTTGCTGTACTGAACAACAAAAATTATAAATCTCACTTGTCTGTCTAAAGACAAGACCTCCTCTGTTTACTAGAAATTTATGACAAAAGTTTAAATTTAGTTTGATTTATTGTGTAACAATTTTCAGCATCCCATAGTACCCAATTAGATGTTTAAAAAAAATCTTATTTTGTAAAAATAATTAAATACTTATTATTGGCATCAAGAAGTTTTACATTTGGAGTACATGAAGTCATTTTCTGGTTACATTATGGACTATTACTGCCTGTTATTTTTCCATTTCTGAGCATATTTAGTAATCTCAGTATTAGATGGTACCAATACTTATTTCAGAACGCCATAAAGAGTTGTGTGATGTCTTCTTTGTGTTTTCCAAAACTGTTTTTAAAGGCCATATGAGAACAGAAATTGAGGATGCAGAGATTATTGGAACCATACTTGTACAATCCTTGTACTCCTAGAAACTTGTCAACACTTATGACAGAACTGAACCAGCAGGAGAAGAACAAAGAAAATCTATCCTGTTATTTGCATTTCCCTAGCTGCAACAACAGGACCTGTTAGAAGGGAGGCCACTAGTAGGACTTCAATGCTATCTCTCCACTGATTACACTTTGCCCAAACTCTGCTTCTCTTCCTCTGTTCTCTCTCCCTGGAAACTACTGGCTGAAGTGGAGCACTACATGCTACTTTCTGGCCCTTCAAGACCAGGCCAAAGATGTGTAAGTACTGGTGTTTTTTGGAGATGCTTATCCACAGAATCACAGAGTTGATAAGAACCTTCAGAGGTCATCTGATACAATCTTCTTGTTGCAGAAGGGCCACATAGAGCTGGCTGCCCAGGATCATGTCTAGTCAGGTTTGGAGTATATCTAAAGAGGAAGACTTCACAACCTCTCTGGGCAAACCGTGTCAGTGCTTGGTCACCTCCACAGTAAAAAAAGCGTTTCCTGATGTTCAGTCAGAACCTTTTGTGATCAACTTGTACTCACTGTCTCTGGTCCTCTCACTGAGCACCACTGGAAAAATATCTGGCTCCATCCTCTTTGCACCTTTCTTTCATTCAGGTATCTATATACATTGATGAAATCCCTCTAAGCCTTCTGTTCTCCAGGTTGAACAGTCCTTGTGTCTCCCCATAGAAGAGGGGTGATTCAGTCCCCCAAATGCAAACTGAACTGCAAACCAGAACTTTATGCAGTATTATAGTAAAAGAAGGTGAATGAGGTACTTCATTTAATATGTAAAAAAGAGGAAGTTCCACTTCACCATGAGAAAAAAAAACCCATTATTTACTGTGAGAGTGACGGAACAAGCTACTCAGGGAAGTTGTGGAGTCTCTTTTTCTAGAGACTTTCAAGAACCACCTGACTGTGTTCCTGTGTGGCATGCCCTAGGTATTCCTGCATTGGCAGGGGGCGATGGACTTGATCTCCAGAGGTCCCTACCATTCTATGATTCTACGTCTAAGAATAGCTTAATTTAGAGTAAGAATGAACAATATATGTGTAGCTAATGAAAAAGATCTCAAGGTTATCTCTTTGCATTATATTTTGCACTATATTTGGCAAATATGTAGGAGTTGTAAGCATTTGTGAAACTGCTCATGCAAACACAGTATCTTAATTTTAAGTCAAAATTCGCTAAAACTATTTCTTTTTTCTCCCTTTAAGCACTCTTTCCTGTTTACTTTGAGAAGAAGTGGAAAAACCCACAACACAAAACAAACCCACTAAATGTAGCTTCATTCAAATTCCTGAAGCTCATAAAATCTGTAACTGAAGTTTATTATCACAAAGAGACACTGAGTTGCCACCTACACTAAGAAAATAGACTATCTGGGTAATCACATCTACACTTAACATGTTGCTTGTCTGATTCAGTGACTTGACAGAGACATTAGAAAGCAGTTTTCAGTATAAATGCATCTTACTTAACAGATTTAACATCATTACTGGAAGAAGAAACACTTAAAATTCAAATTCTTCTACTAGTGAAAATCTGTGATGTCCATAGACCCATTTCTTTGTGTGGTAACAAACAGCAGTGATGCCCCCCAAGCATTTTTAAGCTTCATTAAGTTTCGTACAGAGATTATGTAGAGGACTATAGGAATGCAGACTACATAATATGT
Organism: Todiramphus chloris collaris; assembly: GCA_025345505.1. Lineage (NCBI taxonomy): Eukaryota > Metazoa > Chordata > Aves > Coraciiformes > Alcedinidae > Todiramphus > Todiramphus chloris. The sequence continues at coordinate 371,067 of JANVCC010000035.1, forward strand.
TAGACCATATTAACGCATTTATTCCAGCACTGAAGGAATTAATGTACAAAGATTGGGACTGCACTAGCTACTGAAAATGAGATGTCTATGAAACATGTCTTCAGTCAGTCAAAAAGTATTCCTATTTATAGTGTGTTTGAGGCTTGTCACTTCCCCTTCCTGTGTTTTAGAAGTGGGAATTTAATTCAAAGGAGAGTAGAGCCCTAGGCATTAGGTGCAAAGTGGTACAATATCACAAACAGCAATAAATGTGGAGTATGTTGAACATTTATTTTTTAAATTAAGCATGTTTATGCACACTCTCTTAAAAATCTTGCACTCAACTTCATTCTGCAGATTCAGTAGCAGATATTACATATATAGGCTTCACATCTGTATTAGTTTAGTCAATTTAAGAAAATTGTGAGCAATTTAAGACAGATGTTTGTGGCAATTCTTGCACAAATACTTGAGTAAAAAAACAATTACATTCTTCCAAATTTCATAAACAATGCAACTCAAGAAAATAACCACAGGGGGACAGCAGACTAGAAGAACAGTGATAAAATTTAGGTCATTGTTTCAAAGGGCTATAAAAAGAACCAGTTTTCCATCTGTTAGAGCATCACTTTCCAACAAAATGCTGAAAGAAGGATATATACCTGCCATCAACAGTGATTCTTACCACTCTCTGAACACACAATTACTAATGTCAATAGTTAAAATGATATAAAATTCCTGCATGAAGTCATATTTAAGAAATTAATCACAAGTGTTGCACTAAAAATGAACCTGTGTAGATCGTGGGCTGAATTCCTAAGAATTCCTACATTTTAAGATCAAGCAGAATATTTCTTAGTATTCTGACACAGCCCTGAAAGATTTCTCTTCATAATCCAGTTTATGTTGAATATGCATCTGGAGTGATAGTTGAAGCTTGACAGCAGCAACCTTAAGGGTGTATGTTATCTACAGAAATTCAAGCTTTCAGAAAGAGTATAATAATGATGTTTTTGAGAACTTCAACTGACAAGTGAACTGATAGAGAAGATCAGAGACATCCAGGAAAAAAATTCTTTTGCAATGAGAACATCGCATGAGAATCTAATTCAGATTAATATATGGCAAATTTTTTTTTTAAATACTAGCTAATGATCAACATTAAATAATGAGTGTTCAAGATTTATATTTAAAAACAGAAGCAGTATTTCTCAGTACCCAATCTGTTTAAAATTTATCCATGAAGAAACACTTCTCCTCACAAAAAAGAAAAAAATCCACCCAGTATGAGGATTTGAAACAAAAAAAACCCCAAAGCATGACCTTGTTTATATTTATCTCTTGTTAGAGATAAATATAAAGCTTAGAAAAGATAACATTTACCAAAAAACCCAACAACAAACAGTTAAGTAGCCAAGTACACAGTTGTTTGATCTGAAAAGTCATCTGATTAGCAATAACTAAGAAAGCAAAACTATTAACTGCAATCATATATATATATACAGACACAGTCATCATTGTCAGTGACTGCCATATACCACAGCATCTTGTATGCTCTTTCCCCTCCTGCCCCTTCCAGTTCAGATTAGCTGTTACTGAAGAATTATGTGAATGACTGAACAAAATTCTCAGAATACAAGAACAATGAATGTTCTTTTTGAATTTTTCTGGTCTCAGAAGCAGCTCACTAGAGTGAGATAATTTGTACTAGAGGATGTCAGCTAAACTATCAAGGAGGACATGTGTCAGTGACCTTCTGACATCATCAGTAGTGATGGGACTCATATTCTCCATCCAGGAGTCCTACTGTTGGTGATATTTTCCTATCACATTTTTAATATTTTGGTCCTAGTAACTGTCAGAACTTCAGCCCTACTGAAAGCAATCTGCTACTGGCTAGCTCAGAAGATTTTTGTAAAAGGAATAAATCACATGAAAATTGTTTGAAATCCTCTGACTCTTTTGCTATATAGATACAGTGAACATTGGAGGACATATTCAACAACCATGAAAGGCAACAGTACTATCACATCACTGTGCTGTACTATAAGAATGAATGAGATGAAATTAACAAGGTTAATTGGCATTGGTAGGGCCCATGTATATGAAATTAAAAAAAAAAAAAAGGAGAATAACTGTCCCCAGTCTCACTTTTCTAACACTACTGAAGGCAGTAAGAAAGAAAATGAAATATTTTACACTATTTGTAGGCATCTAGGTATAGTGCCCAGATTAGAAGATTTGAGAATCTTGATAAAAAACAGTTTTCAGAAGGCATCTCTGAGAAAGTCACTTCATTACCTTAGTCCCTTGATGAAGATTATCACTGTCTAAAGGATAAACATACTTATTAATGCCAGCATCTAAATTAGGTGTCTGAAATTGAACACCATTCAGATATTCCATTGTCCATCACAACAGATAAGAAAACAATGTGGCAATTATGAAACAAAAATGAGATAAATTTAGACAGCATTTGGATTGTATTTCTAGCTAAAGTACTGTCTCACTTTCCATTTTAGTAAATAAATGTCAATACACCTTTCCCATTTAACCATTAACAAGCTGTTGGTCTACGAACTTCAACACCAAATATGAGCACAGGTCCTTTAGTCATACAAAACCCCTCTGAAATCCTAATTCTATTTTTCATTAATTAGAGATTAATATCCTTCAGGCTTTAGGACTGTAAGTACATTCAGATGAATGAGGTCAACAGCCATACTTGTATAAATTGCCATGGATTAATTTCCTAGAGACAAAACATTTATTCAGGTTAAAAAGGGGGGACTGTGCAGAGCATGGAGTACAAATCAAAAGGGGAAAAAAAGAAAAAGATCCATAAGATACCTCTGTAGTGAGATACTTAATGAATTATTATTTTTTTATTTATTCACTGTACACTCAGTGCAACTTCTATACAGCTTTAATTGAATGGCCTGAAAACAGAAACCTGACAGCAATATTCCACGTATTAGTCAGCTGTGCTTACCTTTGAAGAAGCAATCTTTGTTGTGTACAATGGTGATCTTTTGCTTTTTCAGACAGGCAGCCCTGTGTACTTCACAATGGTTTTCATAGAATTCTCCATTGGAACCACACACGGGCTTGTAGTGTGGTTTACAGTGCTCCATGCACAGACACTCAGCTAGGCCTGTCTCCCCATTCACAACACAATGTCTACCCACACCACAGTACTTGTTCTCGCATGATCCAAAATGGACATCTTGACCCATATACCCTAAAAAAAAGGGGGATAAAAAATATTTAAAAAGTTAGCTATGAGATACGAATTATATTTTGTTTAATTTCAGACATGATATAAAAAGGACTGCATTATGTAAACAAAGTGAGAATATCTTTTGTCATGTCCTAGACTAATACTTAACATAGGTCAGCCTGAAACAAAACAAATCTAATCTTTATCATGATTAGGTATACTTTTAGTCATTGACATGTGTTAGATTAACTGTAATTCAGAGCAACATCTTTTGGACAAGATTTACCCTTCATTAATAAAAAATAGATCATAGTAAGTCATGTCTTTTTAAATGCATATTGAAGTTTGTCACCTTAAGATTGCTATGCTACTGTATGTAGTAGAACAATGCATTTTCCAGGATTTAGATCATAGAATATCTCAAGTTGGAAGGGACCCATAAGAATCAAATTCAACACTGTGCTCCTCATAGGACTACCCAAAACTAAACCACGTGACTAAGAGCATTATCCAGACACTCCTTGAACTCTGACAGGCAGATTAAAAAAAAAGATATTTACACATCAAGACGGATATACAAGAATAACTAGAGTCAGGTCAATGATATTAACCCATACAGAGGAAAAAAAAACCAAACAAATCTCTGTGGTGGCAAGACACTGACATTTCAGGGAACAGAGCCTGGTAGAAGAGTGGGACTGATATATCAAGTGAATGGTGTCAAGAAGGAGTTTGTGGCATAATGGCCTAGCTTGCCGTGAGACAGAAATACTGCTAATTTAGCGTGCTTTGTTAGAAAGGTTGAGCTGTTTATGACCATGAGATTCTCGTGCTATCTCTGGGGCTGGAGATCTGCTAAGCTGACAGCCAAATGGCTGAAGAAGGGAAGCCTAGTGAAGATAAGACAACCGTGTTTTGGCTAAACCAACAGGCGCAAACAAATCTTGAAGGCCAGAGTGTCTGAGCAGAGTCCTTTGCCTAACTAACGGCAAAATGAATATTAAAGTTTACTCCCCTAAGTATGATAATGAGACTAAAGGGGTATACATGCTAAACATAAAATGACTATGTTACTCTACTCTCCAGACAAATCATGCTAAACATCACCTAGAAGGCATGGACAGACAGAATTAGGATATGAAAATCACAAAGGGAATACACCTTTCAGAGGTGGAGAGAAGACTGAAAAGTCTAGCAGAGACAGTCAATGGGCTTTTGTCTTCTTCCTCCACCCAAGACAGGGGTTCCTTCTTGGTAAGAACTGCACCTCCAATATACTGTGTACCTTTTATTTCTATTATCTATCAGTGCTGTAACTTAGGCCTGCACCTCCAACTTCATCGGATGCTACCTGGGAATTCTTTACTTGAGCTCAATTATCTTTTTTGCAGTTAGTGCATTTATCAACAGCAATTCTGAACCTGTATGTCACTTTCATAAATCAAACCTATCTGGTTAACTTTTAAACTGTCTCAACATAAGTCCTTAACTGGACTCTGAAACAGGCAACAGCCATTTCATCAAGAGTCCCATAGCTGGGCTCTGAGATAGACACAAACAGGTTGGTTACAAGCCCTTTAGCGGGGGCTCTGAAACAGGACTCTCAGACATACCTTAGACTTTGCAAAATTGCTCAGAGAAGCCCTTGGTCTCTGGCAGGCAAACATTTCAACACAACAGAGCCAAATGAGCCTCTGTGTGGTATTTCAATGAGACAAGTGGGATTTGGGTAACAGCTTTAAAGACATCATCAGGAGAGGTAAAGCAGTTTCTGCTGGCTGCAATCCCCACTACTCTCTCCTCCTACAACGTGGAAATGCATTATCTACATTAGGCTACCAAAGCCATCTGTCCACTTTTTATTCTCTCTGTGCTGCTGCCAGCATGTAAAATAAGTATAGTGATCAGTAGCAGATCCCTAGGTGAAAGAAGTTAAGTGCATAGTAATATTTATGTAGTATATCCTTGTTTTCCATCTTGGTTGCCATAGAACTTACTATGCAGTCACTTCTTGGGAAGGGAAATGGTATGTTGAGGGAAAAAAAAAGCAAAACAGAACTGTCAACTGTAATTACCAAAGTGTCAGTTACATAGATTCTGATACCATAACTGTGTCCTAAATCAAGTATAAAAATACCAAAATATCTTCAAAAGTCTCCAAATGTGGGAATAGACATTGCCTTTCACAAATACTTAATTTTTTTTTCTCTTGCTGTACACTCAATCTCCAGAACAAACAAGAACTTAACCCCCAAATACTATATACACCTAGCATTCTAATTCCTTGCAATATTTTTCTTATCCTCACAGCCTAGCTGCATGATACTTGGCTGTCCCACAAAAACAAACAAACAAAAATAGTATGAACAATCAAGTGGCAACATGCAATAGACTAATTTGCTGTAGTGAAAATCTAATGTGCCAGTACCATACTTTGGTGCACACTCCTAACCACAGAGAATTTGTTTTTCATTACAGTGGCAGAAGAAAACGTGGCAAGACTTTATTTCTTAAGTCTACAAGACTATTAGACCTAAGACAACAGTGCTTTGATTCTTTTCTCATACAGCACAAATTTTCTACAGAAAAATGTACTACAGAAAACACACAACCATCAAATTTGGCTCTCATATGACAAATGCTTTTGCTCTGTTATTTTATAACGATTTGAGCACAAAGTTGAGAGGGCTACATATTCACCTCAGATGATGTATATCTTATATAACTACGCCACAGGGATTTTTATACACATGAATGACACAGTGTAGACCACATTGATGGTGGGCTTAACCTTTCATCATACATCAAAATGCCTTGAAGTGGAGAAATGCAATTCAACATCAAAAATGTGCCATAAGTTTTTGAAAATGACAGTCTTTGTGACAATGTATCACTACTATATACAAGCAATAGACATGAACTGGCAGAAATTAACGTAAATCCAATTTTCTTCTACTACCACTAACTTCAAATACAGTCTCGCAACATCAAAGAGTACTTTACAGCACAGGCCATGCACACATTACAGAATTACAGGACTTCTTTGAAGCAATAGAATGGTTGCAGTTTGAGGCCAAAGTCTTCTGCTTTCTGAATTGGGAGACAAAGATCTAAATCTGACAACTGCTCTGAATTATTGAGGTGCATGGTGACTTAACAATGCACTGTGCTGTATATTGCTGAGAAAGTAGAAACCAATTTAAGACTTCAGTTGGAACTTCATTTTAGTACTGTAATTTAATCTGATGCCTGAATACAAAACAGCTACTGTCACATGAGGGAGAAGGATTTGCATAATATATATTGATGTTTATAATACTGGAATATGTCAGCATATACCAATCAAGTACATTAATAAACAAGCAAGCTTTTTGCCCTAATGAAAACCTGTATTACTTCGTTATGAAATGGTTTATAAATGTCTCCATTTTATGCCATTAACTATTCCAAAATGATACATACATTTGCATACATCACTGCATAAGCAATTCCTTCTACTGAAGTTGATAGTAAAGTTCCCACTGACCTTGAGGAAGGATTCTTTCTTCAGACACAGTCTTTGCCTTAAATTCAGCTATTCTTAATGCCTGCAGCATGTAACAAACACTACTCTGTGGTATTTTTTTTTTATATAGGAACTTGCAGATGTTCTAATTTGATGAGAAGGAGCAGCTATGCAGTGTTTCAAGCGTTTTATAGTATGTATTTAAGAAAAAAACAGTTTAAATGTTTTTTCATAGAGTCCACCAACTAGCGGCTACCAGATCACTCATACAAAAAAAATAAAATCAGTGCAATTTCAAATAAGGAGACAAAATGTTTACAAACATAACTTTAAGTTTGAACTAAAAGGCACCCAATTATGAAAATGTAAGCAATCCAATAAATATTAAATAGCTACTGTGAGATAAAAATAAATGGGTTTAGATGATTTTCATCTTGGAATAAAGCTGCTGCCTATACAGGTATAAAGATACAGGAATCTTTTCATTATCAAACAAGAAAACATCTTTTGAATTCATACAGGTTATGACTCGAAGCCAATTCATGTAACATCTGCCTATTCTGGAAATTATCGCAATTAATTTTCCTACCTGCAGTTATTATTAATGGAGGTAGACTTTTGACAGAGTGATAATGGAAAGGTGGGGTTAGGTTTTGTTCTTTTGGTGGTGGTTTTTTTGTTTCGTTTTTAAGGACAATGTAGATAGGTCTCCAACATTGTTTAGGATACAGCACCCATTAAGAAGATGAACATCACCTCCCTCCAAGTTATAAATTACAAAAAAAAAAAAAAAAAAAGAACTTTTTCTGAAGGCTGTTCTCCTGCCTAAGCATTTAGATGGTAAACTAATTCAAGGTGAGCTTTAGTTCCTATATTTAAATATAATTCATTAATTTAGAGGAGAAGGTAAGCAGACCAGAATATTCAATATTAAGAGACAGAGAACAAGTAAATCAAGATGACAAATGATCTACTCATGAATGCTAATCTTTTTCCAGAAATTTAATCGGTATTGCTTATATGTTGATAGGTAAGCCTGCAGTTCTCAAGCACCACAACTCAACAATAGTAAAGTGTGTACCCCTATTAGCTATGTACTTTGAATTTTCAATCAGAAAAGTATAGTTCCTGTGTATCCTGAGAGGGTCTATAGTACTATGGAAAACAAAATATATTTTGTTCAATTTGAAAGTAAGGAAATATTTAAATTATCATAGTCTTAAGTTAAAAAATACACAATCTTTAACAAATATCATTAAAAATGCATTATGTCTAAACCAGCCAAAGCAGTCACATAGGTTTTGCACATTCTCTTGAAACTTAAACCAGACACAAAATGAAAAAAACAAACAAAAAGAAGAGAGATGTTTTTAAAAATGAGAAAAAATCGGTTTGGCTTTTCTTCTCAGACAAATCTTAATAAATGCAGTTTCTAGATGTTACTTAGGATTCCTCATACATATTTCCTAGCTAAATGCCAGTTCAACAGCACCCAGAGGTGAGCAAGTTTTAGGTCACGATCACATCATTTACACTTAGGAAGTAAGTGGATGCTTTAGCATGCAAAAGTCTCACAGGAATATACGCTTTTTCCTTTAAAGAGTCAGTTTAGAGAAACAATGCATATGGAAACTTTGGAAATTCATAAGGGTACAAATCATCACATTCTCCAGTTGACCGTAGCCTGGAACACACACAGTATTTCTGTGTGTTGAGCCTTCTCTCACAAACTGAGACATTTATTTCCCTAACAACATAATTTGCACTCTTGGTGTCTTCTACCATAACTTGCAGCATTACCTACATGTCATCTAAAAAAAGTGGCAGCTATTTTTGAAGACAGTACTTTGATAGCGTGTACAAAGAACTGATGCTGATTTCTGGGGCCAGAAGTCTCATATTCTGTCCCATCCTGTCCCCCATCCCCCTTATTTTAAATGATTCTGTAAATAACAATTCCAACTCTACAGCTATATTTTTGTTCAATATACCATCTATGAAAGGACAAACCAAGACGAATCCTAATGTTGGAATGTGGTCAGTGTAGCCTTAAGTTTCACATGAAATATCTCAAGGAAAGCAGTGGGAGGAAAAAAAAAAAAATTGAAAAAAATAGAGGAAATAAAGATTGATCACCACCTACCATTAACATGGGTAGGGCACTAACGCTGAGCATGACCTCAGCATGAACTGTAACTGCTCATAAATATTAGAGGTCTAGACTTTTTTTTTTTTTAAACAGCAGTTTTAATAGCAGTTCTTCAACAGATTTTGCTATCACTAGCAAAACCAGTTTGTAATTACACTGATTGAATGACACTAAATCTTCATTACTCATCCAGCAGTCTTGGTATATGAACTTCTACAGTAATTTAGCGTGTTTTAGTTTGGTTAGGAATATTTTGAGCAGGGGATAAAATTTAGAAAAGAGAGTTTGAGAGTAAATAAAATTATTCACTATTTCTCAGTATAACATATGGTAATAAAGTTTCCCCATTTAACTAGCAACATGTAGCTTAACAAACCAAACAGATACAGGACTTTGAACTTTCCTACTAATCTATTCTCTAAATATGGTATTAGAGTGCCCTACCACAGCACATCCCTTAACTGTAAACCGTAGCATCTTTGGTTATGTTTGTTGTACGAGCCTATACTGTAACAGACAATACACTTTTAACAACACACCACTAACTTATCTGCATTCTAAATTCCAACCAGTTTCTCAAAACTTTTGGACATACTGCTAGGAATTTCTATTTCATACATTTTTCTGAAGAGACATGACCTCTGCAATAAGGTCACCTGTGGCAGGGTGGTGGTGTGTAGAGAAATCTCACTTGTGGTCATGTTTATGGACGTGAATGCAGAGTAATTTTAATGTCTGTCTTCTGCAAATTATATACCAACATACAAATATTTCTTATAAGTTCTTAAAGTGACAGAAATATAAATTCATCTCCATTTCTTATTCACTTCTCTTTTTGTGTGATTGACCTACTCTTAATGATTACAGGGCATCTTCAATTTAAATAGACCTTCATACCACTAATGGCAACATGAAGCTCATAAAAGTTGAAGGAAATATACCCCCAGAGCTCCAAAAATCACTTCTGAAACCCTAACTTGTAAGGGCTCAACCTTAAAAAAAAAAAAAATCCAATCTCACATTCTGTTCAAAGTAAGATTAAACTCCAAAGTCTCTCTTGCCTTTCCACTTAAAATTCCTTCCTCACCTCTACACATTCAATTTTTTCCCCTGAATTGATCCAGAAGTTGAAGTTCAAATTTAAGCACAGGAGGAAAAAAACCCCAAAAAAAACAGAAAAGAAAAAAAAATCAATTAACTGTCTAAAACATTGTGAAGTTCTTTGTCTACATGTAGTAGTGGAGGTAGAAGGACACAGAGGAAGCGGGAACTATGGGAAGTAATGACAGCTGAGAGATTAAATAGTAGCATTTTTCCTGACTGCAGAATAACAAAGTTGAGAATAAAAAAACCCGAGGTATAATATCCAAGTCGAAAGCTCATTTCTCTTAACAGAAAAAAAGACAGATGTTTGTCTAATTAAATTTGGTATAGGAGAAAGGACTAATATTTGTCACATCACTGCTATAAAGAAAAAAAAAAATAAAAAAATCTCGTGGAAGCCAAAAACTCAAAATTGTGGTCCTTCGCCACAAGGAAAATCATTATTGTAGCAATTCAATTAGTCATAGAGTCTGAATACAATGATTATGAACAAAGTAGCAAAATGCTACCTGGAATAGATTCCCATTCATAAAGGTGGAAGAGTATTCAAAAAAGGCTGAGTGTTTTCTGAGGAGTTCAACAGCACATGGAATTACAGATGAACAAACCTGAGGGACTTTGCTGCCTTGTATTGTTAAGGTATAGCCTTGTAACATTAAGGTAATGAGACAGGAGCTGAAAGAACTTTGAAAGATGACCAATATATAGGCATGAGAATGTGCTACATCACTCTAGCCACAACAAAATGCCTGCACATACTCAGTTAAATACAAAGTAATGTGTGAAACAGTTTTCAAGCATAAAGATTTAAAATATAGTGTTCACGATAGTCCTGATAGGTTTGTTTAAATCAGTATTTTCTAATTAGTATTTTCAGTATTTTTAATTTAACAGTCTAAAATAGTTGTACAGCAACACCTCTTTAAAAATTTCAGGGGCAGAAATAATCTTTTGTTGGAATATGGTTCTTCCTGTTGGGAAGCTTTCAAGAGCAGAAGTGCAAACTTGCTTTGAAAAAGATGTAGAACAAGCATGAATGACTCCCATTTCCACACCAGAAAGAGTTCCTCTTAACAGCACTGTCAAACAGCTCCTTGTTGTGTACTCTTTTCCATAACTCTGCTAGCCCTAGCTGTCACTGAAAGCAGTAATTTGGATCTCTTCTCAGAGACAGAAGCAAAAGTTGGTATTGGCAGCACTTGTGTTTCAAAGATGGGATGGTGAAAAAAAATAAAAACCAAACAAAACACCAAACCAAAAGCAAGCATGACACCCATGCAGGAGTAGGATGAGCACCTGCAGCTCAAGACCACTGCCCTCAGCAAGGGCCACTTTTTCAGCTCACACCCCTCATCCCTGCTCCCACCTATAACAGTGACAATAAATCCTACACATAGCTCATCAGTAGTTTGCTGTGCCATGGTCTTCCTTCAGTATCAGCCTAATAAGCTGGAGTACTTTACAGAACAGTTTAATTTGCCTATGTGTACAATCAAGTTTTTTCCTGGGTATTGTAGTGTCCTCCCCTCTATTTCTTCCCTGCCCGAAACTGCCCACATTCACACACACGAAGAAAAGCCTCCTCACTTGGTAGGGGGACTGGAAGGATTTACACCTCCTTAGAATTTAATTGAAATCTTCAGTTGTGCTTACTCAGTTCTCACCAGTAAATGTTAATGGAAACAGACACAGATATTATGGATGCATATGTTTGTTGGGTTTTTTTTTAATCCTTAAATGTCAGACTCAGTATACTCAAGAGAATGTTTATTTTGTGTATTCATATAGTGACTTTCTTATCCTTCAGTAAAGATAAATTAGGAACAAAGTAGGAAAAAGTGCTGTACTTCTAAAGGATTTAAAAGTTTTCCATACTATCCTAAACATGTAAAACTGCAGTGAGTAAAAGGAGGAAAAAAAAAGCCCTGTAATACTAACATTTATAAGTGTTGCTATTAACCTGAAATATTGAAACCTCCCAAATGAGCACATCTATTAATCAGAAACAGCTTAGCAACTTTACCGATGTGAATCTTTCTCTTATGAGAACTCTGCAGTTATCTTGAGCAAGCTTCGCAGAATTTAGTTTTCTCAGAAAAGCAAAAGAAACCAAATCATACCTCCATTGCTTGAATCAAATTGAAGACAGGGAACAAAAACACTACATAAGAAAAAAGAGTGGAAAAGAAAGTACAACCATAACCAGCACTACACATGTATAAAGCAGAAACTTTTCTCACCTTCCAGAGGCTTACCCCTTCCTATTATCTGACTCTGGGCTTTCTCATCTCTTAGTACCCAGGTGCAACCCAGTCCTCCGTCTCCTCTTTCTCCACCTCTTCCCTGGCTAGTTCTCACCTGCTTCCCCAGGGGCAGCTGTGGGCATTTTCCCTACCCCAAGTGACTCTGCAGCTGCTCAGCTGCCTCCTCCTACAATTGAGAAGTCTTCCTATGGATTCCTGCCTCTATAAACTTCCTCACTCGCAGGGCTATTAAGCGTCTGCTTTGATATCAGAGCATAATGAATGACTGTGACAACTCTGGTGCATGGCCTTTCCTCCAGAGCAGCACCCTGCTCAGACTTCTGCCTGAATCAAAATCAAGTTCACCACTGAAGTGCTGCTAGGGGATGCTCTGGCTCTGTATCCAGGGCTCATACAGCAAGGTCTTCTGTGCGCCCTCAGCCCAGGAGTCTGTGGGTTACGTCATGTGAAATTGCCATCCTGGTTAGGACTATTCATGTGCTTGTAGGAACCAAGAAAATCTGGCCAAGTCTCTTTCACTAACAGGAGGTAGAAATCCCCTTCATTGATTTTCCTCACTACGTTTAAACAGTGACCATTACATTGATAAAACTATCTGTGGACTCAAGATGCACTACTTGCTTTATACAGGGAAATGGAAAACCTATTGGTCTGAAACAAACAACTGAACAAATTTGGGATAAGAGCACTGCTAGGTCAATGTATAAATGTAGACTGATGTCCTTCAAGCCAGCAACTCAAACTTTCAATTACATCTTTAGCTGGACCTAGCACTTACTGTGCTTTTCTTTCTCACATATTATCTTTGTCTTTGAAAGTTGCTTATTGTTCTTTTAACATCACAACAGTGGCAAACAGTGTATGCTCCAAAACACAGTGGAAAATGACACATTTGCCTCAACACAGATGCATAGACCTTTATTCAAATGGTTGATTGCTTTTCAATTGCAGCGCAGCAGGCAATCTTCTGTTCTGCCAAATGTGTTACCCAATATCACCAAGAGCAGGACACGTGCATCACCACTGACAGCAGCTTTGAAAAACTCATAGTTTGAATGTTTCACACATTTTAATGCTTATTTGAAAAATAGCTTGCTGAAAATCACAAAGGGATATCTTAGTTCTTAGAAAAAACCACCTGACTATTGCTCACTTGTTATTTTAAAAAGACACTGATTAGTTTTAGCAATAATGATGACAAAAAGCAAAACTCCATTAATTTTTTTTATTGGAATTCCCATTTTAGGATTTAGTATCAAGAACAAAGGTAGTAGCTATTGTATCACACAATAATAACAAGCGTTCCTTTATGGTAACTTTTCACATAAAGAATATATTTGTCAATTTTTTGTTAATAGTATAGTAGAAGACTGTTGTTTCCTCCATAGGCATATGTGGCTTTCCTTGTGATTAAGCATGCTTCTATACGAAACAACATTATAAACAGAAAATTTAACTTATCCCCTGATCAAGTCGCTGGCACTAACAAGGTCATTCAATTATCCTTGGTATAACCAGCATACCATAATCCAGATATCATGTAATTCCTGGGTTAGATATTGAAACATCACTGTTTAGTTGGTTTATTTTGTTTGTTTGTTACTTTAAAACCCTTCCTGCAAAAAAGAGCTGTTATGGCTTTCTGCTACCTTCCCCAGGGAGATCTAGAAAAAAAAAAAAAGTAACAGATATTGAGTAGCATTTAAACCATATGGTTAAAGTGCACCATCATTACTATTCACGGAAAGCCTACCAAGAAACGTCAAACATTTTCAGCTTTACAGATTAGAAATATTTGCTCCTAGTAAATTTAACTGTGTTCTTTTTTTTTTTTTTTTTTTTTTGTGTGTGTCATTACTAAGGACCTATGGCAAGTTGACCCTGTACAGCAAGTAAATCCTCACCCAGTCACTTGCTGACTCCCCCCAGGAATTACGAAGGAATTCATTAAGAATACAATTAATTAATTTCCATCAACAGACAGATGTCCAGGAACCTCCTGCAAACCAGCACATGTAACAGGGCCACACCTTAATCACTAGTTACACACCACTTCCTCCCCTTTTCCCACAGCTGTTACTGTTAAGCAGAACATCAAACTGTGTGGGATAAAAATCATCAAAGTTCTGTGAATTCTGCAACACCATCAAGTTAAACTGATTTTATTCAGATAAAGACACTCTCTCCTGTAACCTGTTACCATAGCTCCCGTATGAGCTATAATAAAAGAAACAGTGAAGATTTTGAAGGCAGTGATGCCAGCTGAAAGAGGTAAGAATGTGCTTGCCTTGTGTCATGAACTCACTCATATTTGATCAGTTTACATTGATCAATCTAAATGTAACTCTAAGTTACACTTTAATATTTTTGATGTAAAATCTCACAGGTAGTGAGTGAGCAGCTGAAGTCTGACATACATATTTATAGAGCCTAAAATATTAACTGTATTCTAAAACTGTGTAAAATTATTGAATGCCTGTACAATAATATAAAGAATACATGTAAATATAAGTATCATTCTCCAAAATAATATAACGGTTAATGGAGAGAAAAAGGACAGTTTAAATATTGTTTTTATCAAATCCATGTTGTTGGTGAGGTATTGGGAAATTAAAATGTGACTAAAATGAATTCAAAGCTAGATTTGGGGAATAATCTCATGATTTTGATCTCTACAAGCCGTCAGTCCTGTAGTACTCTGTTGGTGAGTATGTTAGGTGCAAATATCTTTCATAAAGTACTATTCTGAGTCTGTGTTTCCTGTATATTCAAGTGCTGTAAGCAAGGTATTGTGAAGTGACTAGTTTTGTCCCTGTTGACGAGAAGTTTTGTTGCATTTGCCCAGTATATCCTGTTTTCCTAAGCATGTATTTTTCCATGGAAACAAGAATTAGAAAGCTTTGTTCTTTGAGAAATACCCTATTTTAATGCTCTAGACATCATACATCTAAGGTAGGACTGCCAAGGGAGTGATTCAAATCTTGCTGTTATTCCTGCCTTTGCAATCTCTGGTCCTATAATCTAAACTCAAAGACTGTGCTCATATTCTACATAAATTGCAAAATAGTATACAGACTAGGTCTAAACAACTTATCACATTTACATATAGAGCTTGAATTGAATGCTGGGGTGTTGGGACCATCTATGGCCATGAAGAATATGTATTTCTAAATCTGCATAACGAGGCGGGTGTTGAAGAGTGTAGTTTTAATTTAATCACTGCATGAGCATTAAATATTTATTGATCAAAGGCATCTTCAGGAGAAAGTGATCTGTTATAAGGTCTTTTTGCCTACAATTTTTAATTTGGTTTGGTTTTATTTTAATCTGATGAACTGATTAGTAGCTTATATCCTTGAAATGAACACTACAGTGCTGGAACACAGGAACAAAAGCTCCAGCTTCGTTTTTCACTTCACATTGAAGACAATCTCTTACCATCATCTTTGGTCTGCTCTGGACAATTCTACTTTCTGTGAACACTGCTATGAGCACTCCTTTATATAAAGCACTACACTGAACAACAACCATAGTACCAGGTATGATAACATCTTACAAATTCATGTTCTTGTTTCATGTTTCTGTAGCAACTAGTTACAAATGAACCCTCCCTAGAGACATAAGCTGAATTTTCTGCATTTGATAGCCTTCTGCTTCCTATTTTTCCATGCTGCTGATGTTTTGGTCTAGAAGACAAGTAATCAAACATTCAGTACCATAAAAATTATAACCCTTGTGCATGTATTTATT
>JANVCC010000035.1:397037-414891 GCA_025345505.1 Todiramphus chloris collaris
TGAAATGAACTTTGTAAACTTAAATGGAAAACAATAAATACATGCACGAGGGTTATAATTTTATTAGATAAACATAGAAAGAAGTGCAGATCATGTGAAAATATATGAAATTTTGTGAAATACCCCTTTGTTTTACAGGGCTTTTTTCTCTCCAGATGTAAAGATAACAAATGTTTCAATGATGTACAAGAGAAAAAAAAAACCTAAATTGGTCAGTTAATGTCAATATATACTATTACATTTTATTTACCAAGTGATAAAGAGTTTAAAGCTAATTTTCATTTTTATTGAAATATTGAAGGTCTTAGTAACTGTGCCACTCTTCATTATGAACAAGTGGGAGCCCAGATTCACTCCACACAGATAATTTCCTGCTACATTTGAAAAAAAAAAAAAAAATCAAAACTAAAAAGTAAACCCACAACTGACATTTTAAAAATGTCTTTGTATGTCTGTGAACATATATAAACATATTTCTCTAAGTTTATTTCTAAATATATTTATGTACAAGAATGTTGAAACTCCCTAGAAATACTCTGTTTAAACAATATAAATGAATTCTCGTTAGATTTTATGATACTGTATTACATATATAACACCAGAATATTACTTTATTGTTTGTTGGGGTTTAACTGTTTTTTAGTGGGCAATTATTCTTAAAGCTACACAATTACAGCTTTTACATTTTATGAGGAAGAAGCAGTATGTACTAATTACAACACTGGTGACACTTATGAACAAGTGATATTTTTGTATGCTTTTCTATTTGCTTAAATTCTTTCCTCTTCCCTTCCTCCTAAGAGCCTTCATTTAATCATCTCTATGCAGGATTTTACAAAGCTATGAAAAATGATTGGTGTAATGTTCTCAGATTTATTTAGTTTTTAACCATAATAAAACTTTTTCTTATATTTCATAGAATCATAGAATCATAAAATGTCAAGGGCTGGAAGGGACCTCAAGAGATCATCTAGTCCCCCCCCCCCCCCCCCCGCCAGAGCAGGATCACCTAGACCAGGTCACACAGGAATGCATTCAGGTGGGTCTTGAATATCTCCAGAGAGGGAGACTCCACAACCCCCCCAGGCAGCCTATTCCAGTGTTCCGTCACCCTCACTGTGAAAGAAATTTTCCTTATGTTTACATGAAACTTCCTGTGCCTCAGCTTCAACCCATTACCCCTTGTCCTATCATTGGGCATCACCGAGAAGAGCCTGGCTCCATCTTCCTGACCCTCACCCTTCATATATTTATAAACATTGATTAAATCACCCCTTAGTCTTCCTTCCTCTAAGCTAAAAAGCCCCAGCTCCCTCAGTCTATCCTCAAAAGAGAGATGTTCCACTCCCTTAATCATCTCTGTAGCCCTGCACTGGACCCTCTCCAGCAGTTCCATGTCCTTCTTAAACTGGGGGGCCCAGAACTGGACACAGTATTCCAGATGTGGCCTCACTAGGGGAGAGTAGAGGGGCAGGAGAACCTCTCTCAACCTACTAACTACACCCCTTCTAATACACCCCAGGATGGCATTGGCCCTCTTGGCCACAAGAGCACACTGCTGGCTCATGGTCAACTGTGGTAGTATAAGGATGTGGTGATGCAGAAGATCACGTGCTGTAACGGAAACGTAGAAACCAGGTAGGATACCACCCACGAAGGGCTGGGTCTGTTACTGGTATATAAGTGCCTGTAGCCTTTAATAAAACGCCATTTTGCCTTCCTCTCTATGAGAGTCTGAGTCTCACAATGGACCCTCGGTGTCTCCCGGCATTTCGGCACTGAGGATAGGACACGTTAATCACAACAGTCAACCTCCCATCAACCAGGACCCCGAGGTCATTTTCCCCTTCACTGACTTCCAACAGCTCAGTCCCCAACCTATACTGATACCTGGGGTTGTTCCTTCCCAGGTGCAGGACTCTGCACTTGCCCTTATTGAATTTCATCAAATTTGTTCCTGCCCAACCCTCCAGCCTGTCCAGGTCTTGCTGAATGGCAGCACAGTCTGCTGGGGTGTCGGACACTCCCCCCAGCTTGGTATCATCAGCAAACTTGCTGACAGTGCTATCTGTGCCCTCATCCAGGTCATTGATGGACAGGTTAAACAGAACCGGTCCCAGCACTGACCCCTGTGGAACCCCACTGGTTACAGGCCTCCAGCTGGACTCCATCCCAGTGACCACAGTCCTCTGGCTTCTTTCTTTCAACCAATTCCCAATCCACCTCACTACCTGATCAAGCAGACCACACTGTCTCAGTTTAGCAAGAAGGATGCTGTGGGAGACAGTGTCAAATGCCTTAGAGAAATCAAGAAAAACCACATCCACTGCTCTACCATCATCTATCCACCTGGTTATGTCCTCGTAAAAGGTTACCAGGTTGGTCAAACATGACCTCCCCTTGATAAAACAGTGTTGATTGCTCCTGATGACCCTCTTGTCCTTGACATGCCTAAGGATAGTGTCAAGGATAAGGTGCTCCATTATCTTTCCAGGGATGGAGGTGAGGCTGACCGGTCTATGGTTACCAGGGTCCTCCTTCTTGCCCCTCTTAAAGATTGGGGTGATGTTTGCCCTCCTCCAGTCCCCAGGCACCTTTCCTGTGTGCCATGACTTACTATAGATAATGGAGAGCGGTCTGGCAATGACCTGTGCCAGCTCCCTCAGCACCCTTGGATGCATGCCGTCAGGACCCATGGACTTACGGATGTCCAGATTACTCAGCTGTTCTTTAACCCAGTTCTCATCAACCAGGGAAGAGTCCTTAGTCATGCTCTCCTCTGGTGCCTCAGGTGCCAGGAGCTCTTGAGGACAGTCTTCAGCAGTATAGACAGAGACAAAGAAGGCATTTAATAACTCTGCCTTCTTTGTGTCCTCTGTCACCAGGGCACCTGCCTCATTCAGCAGAGAGCCTACGTTGCCTCTAGCCTTAGTTTTTACTGCAATATATTTGAAGAAGCCCTTTTTGTTACTCTTGACCTCCCTTGCAAGGTTGAGTTCCAGCAAGGCCTTAGCCTTCCTAGTTGCCTCTCTGCATTCTCTAACAACAGTCCTATACTCCTCCCAGGTAGCCAGCCCCTCTTTCCATGAGCTGTAGACCCTCTTCTTCCTCTTAAGTCTACTCTGTAGTTCCTTACTTAACCATGCAGGTCTCCTGGCTCTCTTTCTCAATTTCCCACCTGCTGGGATGCACTGGCCCTGAGCTTGGAAGAAGAGGTCCTTAAATATTAACCAACTATCATTAGCCCCTCTGCCCTTTAGTAACCTGTCCCATGAGATTTCACCCAGCTATTTTCTGAAAAGGCCAAAGTCGTCCCTCCTGAAATCCAGAGTTTTGGTCCTACTTGACATCTTGTTCCTGCCAGACAAGATCATGAACTCCACCATCTCATGATCACTAAGGCCAAGGCTGCCCCCAACCCTCACTGCTTCAACCAACCCCTCCTTGTTGGTGGGAATAAGATCCAGCGTTGCTCCCCTCCTAGTTGGCTCCTCCACCATTTGCATCAAGAAGTTATCATCAATGCACTGGAGGAACCTCCTGGACTGTGGCTGGATGGCTGAATAGCCTTTCCAGAAAATGTCTGGAAAGTTCAAATCCCCCATGAGAACCAGGTGCTGAGATTGCGAGGCTGCTGTCAGCTGCCTGTAGAAGGCCTCGTCAGCTTCCTGAGCCTGATCAGGTGGCCTGGAATAAGACACCCAGAACTGTATCACCCATGCCAGCCTGTCCCTTAATTCGCACCCACAGACTCTCAACTTGCCCCTCATCCGCCCCTGGACAGAACTGTAGACATTCCAGCTGCTCCCTCACATAGAGAGCAACTCCACCACCTCGCCTTGATGCCCTGTCTTTCCTGGAAAGGGCATAGCCATCCATGACCACATTCCAGTCATGTGAGGCGTCCCACCACGTCTCTGTGATAGCCACCAGGTCATAACCCCGTGTCTGCACATGGATTTCTAACTCCTCCTGTTTATTCCCCATGCTGCTGCATTGGTGTATAAACATTTCAGGTGCAGAGTCGAGTAAATAGTTTTCAACCTTGAAGGGGGGCAGACCCTCTGGTTATCTAAAATGCCAACACCCTGCACCTCAAGCATTAGGCCATTACACCCAGGGTTCTCACTGACAAAGGCAGCTACACCCTCATCTAATGTGAAGTGCCCCAGTGCATCAGCACTGGTCTTCCTCAGGGTAACAAGTTGGGACCACTTAGTAGAGCTCCTTCCCTCAACCTCTGGTGTGCTACTCCCCTGCTTGCCACAAGCCAGGGCAAAACTATTGACCCCTTTCCCCTTCAAATCTAGTTTAAAGCCCTCTCAATGATCCCTGCCAACTCCTGCCCCAGAATCCTTTTCCCCCTCTGGGACAAGTGCACCTCGTTAGGTGCTCGTAGTGCCAATGCTTCATATACTGCATCATGTTCATAAAATCCAAAGTCCTGTCTACGACACCAGTCCCAGAGCCATGAATTGATCTGTTGGCTCTTTCTATATATTCCCTCACCCATAGCAGATGTCAGAGGGATGGAGGAGAACACAACTTGAGCTCCTGATCCCTTTACCAGCTGTCCCCAGGCCCTGAAATCTCTTTTAATTGATCGTAAGCCCCTCATTGTTACATCATCACTTCCCACCTGAAAAACCAGAAGCGGGTAGTATTCCAAAGGACTCACAAGGGTGGGAAGTTTACTTACAATTTCCTTTACATGGGCACCAGGCAGATAGCAGACCGCTCTGTGAAGTGGGTTCGGTCTGCATATCGGGCCCTCCACTCCCCTCAATAGGGACTCACCTACCACAATGACCCTTCGGTTTCATTTATTAGGGTCAGTTTTGATGGCTGGTCGGAGGGGAGTTAATCTTGGTGGCTCTACTAGCTCCTGTGTGCACTCATCCTTGCTCACGACCAGTTCCTCCTGCAGAGCCCCGTACCTGTTTTGCAAGGGCACCGTAAGTGTTGTGCTTCTTGAAGGAACACACTTGCTCTTTTTGTTCTGTTTGTTCCGTTTAGCAGAGGCCCACTCCCATTGACCCTGCTCAGGAGGGTTACAACAGGAATGCTGAGGGGCTTGTTGATGAGAGGCTACAGAACCCTCTGTTCCGCTAGGATTTACCTGCCTGGCTACAGCATCCTCTACTCCACTGAGAGTTACCTGTTGTTCTGTTTTTGTGGAAATGAGGTTGTGGAAATAGTCAATTTCCTTCTCGCTCTCCCTAATGTCTCTCAGTCTACTCCCCTCCTCCCTGAGCTCCATCACTTCATCCTGGAGCTGCGCCACCCAGCTGAGCAGGTCGTTCATCTGCTCACACCACACACAGCCATAGTCAGCATTGCTGCCAGCTGCCAGTGCATGGCCGTGGCATTCCTCACAGCCTGTGGCCTGGATACCAGTACCCATTTGGGTGGGTGCTGGGCGCACAGTCTTCCGCCTGTGAGTAACCACCATCACTCCTCATTCCCTGTGGGCAGCCTCCCTGAGGCTAGTTATAGCCCCAGTGACCCGCGGGTGTGCTGGCTCTGCCCCAACTCGCCCCGCAGCCCGCCTACACCAGCACCGCCCCCAAGCAGCACCGGTCACGTCCTGGCTTGGAAAAAGCTTCAAAAAAAAGCCCCACAACGGGTTTTTCCTCAGCTCTTTTCTCTGTGGTACCTCTCCCCAGTACAGTTTTACGTGCTTCGGTGTGGGTCACCTCAGAACTATTCAATTTCTATTAAAGCAATGACACCACTGATTTTAACGGTGTTTTAAGAGAAAAACAACATTAAGATTTGATTGATTATTGCTAGTGGTCCAGCATTCACAATTTTATCTGTGTCCTTTATGCATAATTTCAATAGAGAGTAATTTGAACCTTATTATCTAAAATTTTTTAACTGAGATTGTGATAGCACAGTAATCTAAGCCTAGGTTTTGCTAAGTCTAGACAGGAAACCAAATGCTATAAACCCAAAAATTTGTAGCCAATGCACCATACAAAGTCTAGCAAGCATGAAGAGGAGAAAGCATCCTACTATAACACTTTGCTTTTGGGTACAGACATCTCACACAGTTGCTTATAGATGTGCAATCATTTGTGTCAAATCTCTTAGATTATTTAACCAAGGATCAGACAGAACTTTATCAGTTGTGAATTTACCTTTTAACCAATCCCTGTGCAAGCAAATTCTTATAGAAGTATGGTCACAAATCTGTCCTATCGTATTTGTTTCCTAGGCTGGAAATGCTGATGAACAGCTATTTGATCAATAACTGTTGCCTAAAGAGTCAAGCACCTCCACTTGTAGTTATGCAGGGCCACACAGAATGACAGTTTGTTACTACCATTGCCATGATACTATATGGCTATGCCTTCAATATCTGGGCAAAACAAAATTTGGCAAACCTTATTGTCAACTATTACAATTTTGTAAAACAAACTTTTCTGACAATTATCCATGCATCATACACATCAAAATACCTTTAAGAATAAGTAGGAATTTATCCTGTTTGGATTACTACTATTAATAAAATACAATTCTTTCTTGAAGATTCATCAGGGCCTTCAAGTGAATGGAAATATAGGTCAAATAGTGAATAATATGCAGGTAAAGACATGATCCAAACTGAGGGTCCACCTAAACTATTTTCATGCAGTCTCACAAATTCCACTACTTTTTGGACTCTAAAACTGAAAGCTGTGTGTCCCATGGCTATGAAAAAAAGCAAGAAGTGATTTTAAATACTTGGTCTCTTTTTAGAGAAATTTACAGAAGGATTTAAATAAAACAAAATTTAAAAAAAACCCCAAAACAAACAAAAAACCAGGTTTTTTGTTCTTTTGGTTGGTTGGTTTGCTTTGTTACAATATCAAATTCACATCTACACTTTTAACAAACCACTAAAAATGCCTAGAACTTTTATTATTAGGAAGATAGGGTAGAAAGTTGCATTCATTTACTAAAGATATATGCACCTGCATAATCAAAATGCATCTTTTTGCACAAATCATTTGAATAGATGAAATGTAAACACATTTTTTGACTCTAGAGAATTAAATTTTAAGCTGTAAACTGTACACACTGTTTTAAATTAATTAAAATCTTTAATTTGAATAAACTGCTTGTAGTTCTAATCTGTGGAATATCTATGGCTTGCCAACACCTATATGATCCAAAAAGAAGACAGAATGTACCTCATTTAAAACCCAGCAATGACCCTTTGTGTTGAAATTATGTTTTGAAGAAATTGTGCCTACATGTGGATCAGTTCCAGTGTAAATTTTTTTGTGAAAATAATTGCTCTCTACCTGGAAACAAATCTGGAGTTTGTTTAAAAAAAAAAAATAATTAAAATACTAGAGCTCTTTTAAGTATCAAATGGGGAAAATACCTGTAATATTAAGTTATGTTAATTTTTATAACACTCATGGGATTTTGCTTACTCATATATCAGGATGCTAAATTAACAGTATGATATTAGATATCAGTACGATACTAGATATCATAGATATCAGTACTAGATACTCATACAATTCACATTTTTTCTAAGGAACCCTATGTCCTTCCCAGTAGGGATTATTAACATATTTTTGTATTTGTCATGTAGATAAAAGACCAGGAAACTGTTGCTGTTCATATTCTGGGGAAAAAAGAACACTATTTCTTTAATCAGATTTTTTTTTAAATACTTCTGAATCAATAAAAAGGGAAAGAGGGCAAAAACCCAAACCACAAAGTTTCATTAGTCATGTTGGAAAATATATAGGTAAGTCTATTTTTTATATTTTACATGATTTAGTTTGCAGCCAGTTCATCTAAGGAATTACTTTGTCAGGTACTTGGGGAGCTAGTTAAAATTTGTGGATTAAAAATCAAAAGGAATTTATAAAAGAAACCTACTTTTTCTAGTTGTAAATTGAAAAGCATAAAGATATTTGATTGACAGAAACTTCTGGTTTGGAACTCTTTGTAAAAAGTCTAAAAATTACCAACATTTAAACTGAAGTTAAAATGGATGCAATTTCCTAGCAATGTCTCCTAAGAAACACTAGACTTTTAAGCATAATCAAATCAGGCAGCTGGGTCCACCCTTTATGATAATGTGCCATGCAGCTTTATTAATCTGACCTTTGGAAAAAAACCAGAAGTTTACTACTGTCCCACCATAATTGCTAGTGGCAGGCATTTTAGCAGAATTTAATTTGCACTTCATTTTAATATCTGTTTCCAGTTATGATGTAAATGCTAACAGGATCTGACACTCTTAATTATGTTCTAGTATTTGAAGCAATGGCAAAAGCGAGTGCTTGGAGTAAACTAGAACATGACCTTAATGGATAATGAAATGAATCAACCCTTCCTATTCAAAGAGTGAGGTAAAAAATGAATATTGTAAGCGTTTCAACTAGTATCTGAATGTATACAGTGTTGTGACAACTGAAAGTGAGGCAGTGGAAACCATGTCCACCAGACTAATTTTTCAAGGTTCTGTAAGTTCTGATTGCCCCTTAAGTTGCTTGCAAGAGATATCCATTATGAGAAAATAAGTTCTCAATACATAATCAATAGCATTCTAAAGAATTCACAATGAATGTAAAAAGTAATTATGTTTTAAATGGTAGCAGGCAAATTTCTCCTGTTTAATACAAATATGGTGGTGTTTTTGGTGTAAGTCTTCTTAAAATACATGTTTTATAGCCTATAAACAGCACAGAGAACTGATCTACAAGTTACGTTGATAGCTCTTTCAGTGTTATAAATGTACAATAAAAAAGTGTGTCACAGTACCTGAATTAAAAAGACATTTAAAGGCATTTATTTCTTAAAAATGTAAGTTAAATAGTATTTCTTCAATACCAGTATGTATGCTCTGTTGCTTCTTAATGTTATGTACTCCTTCTGGACTTCACTTTTTCTATGTATAGCTTTTTCGGTGATATAAATATCATAGCCTTCTTTTTGTTCAGTAACAAGGTATCACAGAAGAGTATTTTAGAGAAGCTTATATTGAGATCTTCTGATAAAACAAGGGCTATGCTATAGAAGAATAAAAACAAATCATGAAAGTTGCTTTCCACAAAATTCTAACATTAATTCTTTAGCTATTATGTTGTATACCTATTTAGAAATAAAATGTAGTGTAACAGCATTATAATAGTTTCTAATATACACTACTCTTTTTAAAAATCTATCCTAAAAGGAAAACTTCAAGGTGTTAAGATACAAAGATATCTTGCTTCAACAGTCTGTAACACAGAACACGAGCTGCTCTTTCTATTATTCTGATTTGGTTATTTCTAATCATAACAATTGCTTTCTACATCACAAGTACTGTGAAATAACCTGCACCCACTGGCTATTATGTGCCAAACTTAACTGATACTTATGGTGCTGATACACATCATACTTTGCTCATCATTACAGGAATGGTGAGGTTCTGCAAAGAAGCAGTGTATGCAGAAGACGTGGATAACAAGTTAAACATGTTATAAATGCACCAAAGCCATAAGAGCTGTAAGCCTCACAAGGAATGACTCATTTTGCATTCTTAGATTTCTGTTGTTAGCATAACTGTCATGGTTTAAAGGTGAACAGACTGAATGGGGGGCAGACGTCAGAAGGCAGCTGTTATTTCATCCCTTCTCTGCCACACCCCATATAACAAGGAGACCAAAAGTTCCCTGGGAGCTCTTCCTTCCCGAGCTCTGCTTCTGTGACAGCATCTCAGAAGGGCTGGGCCTGATTGCACATGTGCCGCACAATCCATCACCATCCCAGAGTGGGTTTTGTATACAGTTCTGTATCCTTCTGCCCTTAATATTCCTTTTTCTGTTTTTCTCCTGTTATTCATTAAATTTGTTATAGTTTTAACTTCCAGTCTTGGGTGAGGCTTTTCTTTGCTTTCCTTATTACCCTTTCTATCCTCCCCTGGGAGGGAGGGTGGAAGGGGGCCAGTCCTGCTCTGTGTTTCATGTGGGCTTGCCCTGAGCCTAAAACAGAGACAATAATCAAAAGGATATTCACTACATGTGAAAAACATGACAGAGACAGCCTACTGACACTGCATTGTATATTTCCTCATTGCAGTGTCTCTGAATTTAGTGCAAATCTTCAGTGCTCAAGAGCTAATTCAAATTGCTTCATAAAGCCATCAGTGGTTGGTATACCCCATTCTAGAAGAAGCAAACCAAAATTAGTATTATTGAAAATACACACATTTCAGAATATTTCTTCTTTAAAGTGAAATCCAGTCTTGTCTTAAGCACAGAGGAGATTCTAAATATATGAAATCACAATGCTTTTCACATGAATTTTTAACTTGCAAAACTCAATATTATTAATAACAAAAGAGTAGACAAACTTAAAGAAAATCATGTTCATTAACTCTTCTCACCCTATACCAGAAACAATGCCAGAAATTCTCCAAAACATTTTCAATAGTGTTCAAATTTAACAGTGTTAGAAGTAAACTACTTTTATGTGGAAGCTTTTGAACAAAATTTACACACACACACACACACAAAAAAAATAAATCAGAGTGCTAGTCAAACTATTCAAAATCATCTGTGGGTCACACATCATTAAAATTCAGACTACTAATAAATTTAAATTTAAAAAAGCCAAATTGCTATATTTATCCTTTGAGTGATTCCTTCAAAGCTACTAGAGCCAATAGGAATGAATATGTATTCAGGACTCCACTCCCCTCCCCCACCGGACACAAATTTCTTCTCTACTTTTTCTGTTCAAATTAAGTGTTAGTGCACTACAGAGAGAAATTTTATGAATACCACCAAACACATTTTCTCTTGTCAAGTTTAAAATGTCTACTTTGAAAAAGATTTAACAATTTAACAGAATGTAACCTAAATTTCAGAAGTACATGGATGAATTAAAAAAAAAAACCCAAAAAACAACAAAAACTTGATAGGGATACCAGTCTCTTTTGTTAGCTGTACAATGCTACTACATACAGAAATAACCATTATATCGCTTGTTAGTATAGATACATAATTTTACAGAAGAAGAGCTCTGCCTGGAACTTTGGCACAGGCTACTTTTTCTCTCTCTAAGATTCTGAATGGCATGAATATTACATATGAGAAGAAAAATGACATCAGGTGTCTATTTCTCCGCTGTAATAAAGAAAACTAAAAGAAAGCAATTCTTTCTGTGTAGAATTCCCAAAACTGCTAAACAGTGAGATACATCTCACATGAATTTCATTCTATTATGAATGCAGTAAAACACAGTTGAAGAACATTTTTGTCTTCACATTTTCTTCACTACGATTTTATATATAACACATATGTATATGATAATATATATGTAATGTCTATCAGTAACTATTTCTGTAGTGGTGGTGATCAGGATATGTGTGACCTCCTCACATAGCACTAGAGTACTGGTAGAAATAATGGACATGCACATTAAAGAAAAAATTCAGACATATATAGTTATTCCAGTTCAGTTCCTGAATATGTAGCAACAGCTGTGAATTTTTGTGTAATTTACAAAAACTTGTCAGATTCATTCATTTTTTAGTATACATACCTGTTCATATCAAAAGTGAACTTAAAAAATGTGGAGCAATCCAACATAATGTTAGAAAAAACTCCTACACTGAAATATGGACATGATTTGTAACATAACACTCAAGAAATTCTGTGATACTGTTCATCCCTGACACAACCATACTAAAACTGCAGACAATTTTTTCACTGGTATGGAATTTATATCTGTATTTTAAAATATGGCAAATGCTTTAATTCTGTTCTATTTGAACCATACTGTACTCACTTGTTACTACTTGAATACTTTCGACTAACATAAATAACATTTACCTCAAGATAACAGCAGGTAATTCAAATATATTCTTGAAGTTCACTCTTGATCTCCATGGCATTACACTGACAGCAAGTCTGGCTAGGTAACAGTACAAATATTATGCCATGTTGACAGATCTCAAAACTGGAATTCAGCTTCATCAATTAATGCTTTAAATAAGAAAGTCTTTTCACAAAGCTGTATAGTACAGCATGGACCTTGCTTTTAATGTATAATTTCAAAGTCTGGGTAATTGTATTGTTATAAACACTATTATTACCTAGCATTGATATCTGACCCTCTCACCCACATACTGCACTTTCTCACACTAAGCTTCACATCTCTTCAAAAACAAGACTGTAAGATTAACTGTTATATTAAAATTATTTTCACAGATAAGAGTTTTGTTTCTTTTCAATGTGTTTGACAATCTGACTTTAAAATGATTCAGAACCTAGGAAAAAAAAAAGGAATATATATATGTTAATCCTGCTAAAGCCATTTCAAAATAGTAATATATAAATAAATCCCCACAACAATCAGGTAATAAAATTGTTTCTGTGGGTCTCTTGTAAAAGCATGGAAATGAAAATGAATGGAGAATTGTTTAGGTGGAAGACGGAGATGCATTTCTTATGACAATTCTTAATCAACAGATGAGATCTGAGTTTCAGTTGGCTAGGCTTTGGAGGGGAATGGACTAGGATAAAGGCGATAATATTTGGCACACTTAATCCAAACTACTGTTGCACCACCTCTTAAAAGTTTATTACTCAGGTAAATTGGAACATAACAACAAAATAAAAACATTCAGGACCAAAAAAGCACTGTAGGTCAGATTATTTAGCAGCTGCATTCCAATGAAAACAACACACTCAGTCAAATGTTTACCAACCTGCCTGTTGTTATGTATATTCTCTAAACTACTACATTTTTTCTAATATGTACAGTTCTACCAGATAAGGGTTACTACAGTGTAACAAATTAAAACATTAATCAATTCAGTCCCAGGAGGACTGCAGTTCAGATTCGAACTACACTCACATAACACAAGCCTGTTAAAAACAAACTTAGAGTAACTTGATTGAGCAGACATAATGAGTCACATTGGATACATTACGAAAAGTAATGAAGTGCATTTTTTGCCATATTTAATTGGCTTAACATGACATAAGCTGCTGATGCCATGTATTCTGCATCAGAACATACACAGCTTTGTCCATTATCAAAAATAACAGCCAGTCATATTGCGGGATAGATATACCAATGTGCTCCCCAATGGCATTTGGGAATATCTTGGGTTTTTGCTTCAAAAAGTTATTGCTTTAATTAAAGCCTTATTGTTTTCATCTCTTAAATTCTTTCAATTTTGAATAATCTTAACTTTTCTCACTCGTTCTGGTCTTACATTTATCATTGTACAGGAAAAGACTACAACACCAATCTGGAAACCCAGACAAACCACAAGTGTTGTGCAGGTAAAAAGCAATTAAGATATGCAAGTGATGCCCATATGATATCCTGTGTATTTTTGGTAGCTAAAGATCACAAAAGTAACAGATGTTTGTTAATGATATTAGAAAAGTCCAAGCAGTATGTTTATAGTAATAGAGAATTATTGAAAATAATTTTTGAAACTGATCTGTTAGTCAGCATGATTTCATATTCAGATTAATGTAAGCATAAAATGAGAGAGATTGAATACAATTAGAAACTCAGATTGCAATTAAAATAGTCAATATTCTCCTGGTTTTGGTGTTAATAGTATCAATAGTAGCTAGCAAAAAAATTAACAGTATACTATACAGTCGGTCTGTAAAGTGTACTTAACTAAGGCAAAAGTATTCAAGCTAATATCATTAAAATTATTTGCATACACATTTTGCAAATGCTATGAAAAGTGTATGTTTTCCAAATGTTAACTGGAGCAATTTTTATATATTTCAGTAATTGTCCTTTAAGTTTCTAAATTAAATAGCCAAAGTTACATAAGTTTTGTACAGTATCATTTCATTGTACAATATTAGCAAAATTACCACCTTATTCTCATCTTAAATTCAAAACTGTGTTTTAAGGGTTTTTTGTTTTTATTTTTTTTTCATTCTGGTAGATTTTCTCTAGTTCTGTTGTTGTTGGTTTTTTAGAAACATATATATTATACCCTGTTTTTCTATACGGAAGTTAATTTTAGTTCTTAAATAAAAATAAAAAAATTGTACCATAATTCAAAATATCTGTGCCTGAGTGTAGAACTCATCATCTGAAACATTATCAGTTAACTGAAATATTTTGTCACTAACTCTTTCCAGAGTGTTCAGGCTTTTTCTGAGCAAAGGAACTGAGATGACTTTGAAGTATGATAAATAGTTGATACTTAACCTTCTGGTTCCTCAGAAATAAATTCTTTCCAGAAAACTGTTGTCAGACACAATTTCCACTTTAAAACTTATAATGTTCTTCATATATACCACTCATAACGACCACTCACCTGACAACAGGGCAGGGTGAAGGATGGGAGGGGGAGTGTCAGCATAATATAACAGAAACAAAGCATAAAAATCCACAAGGAATGGACAATTTCAGGATCCTTCCTTGTAGATAGAGGCTTAAAGTTTGTAATTTCTCCAAAACTAAGTATTCACTAATATTTAATTATTGTAATACCATCTGAGCTTTCATAGAATTTTGTATCATTTATGTTGTCATAAGATAGGAAAGGTTTTTGAACACATCATAGATACACTCACTAAATCTAGAGATTTTTATATTGTATTACCTGAGAAAAGAAAATTATAAATCACAACCTGTTTGAAACTGAAGAGGTGGGGTTTTTTTATTTTACCATTCAAACTCTTCTAATGAAGGACCATAGACCCTTAAAATGATGTAAATTATTATATAATCATGAGCAATGTAAGTGTCCTGACACAACTCCAAAGAACCATAAGATTTAGTTTGTCTTTATATGCCCATGTATGGTCTTAGTGTGAGGGAAAGCAAGGCAATTGAGAGTAATGACTACTGTGATACACAAGTAACTGAATTAAGAGCAGCTAATTTAGGTGATGCGATGAAGCATTGCTTCCTAATGCAATAAAAAAGATATAGGCTAGTTTGTCACTTAATTCCCTCCTCTCTTTGTAACATTTAACTGGTATTCTTTCTTATTCTATCTTCCCTTTGTTTTCCTTTTTAAAGTACCTCATGGCCTACCTCTACAAGCCACTAAAATACCAAGAGAACAATCTTCGCCTCTATTAGCAATTTTGTCTTTCATTGCTTGCTTATCAAATTTTTAACTGAGAGATTTAGGTGTTCTGTCTCTTAACAGACTTTATATTAGAAAGAAGCATGAACTCCACAATTTGGTTTTCCAAAGGTGCAGTGACAGTATAAAAATATTCTATGCAAAACCCAAGATGACAGTAGTTATGCAAGGCAGAGTACTAAGGATATGATTAATTTATGCATAAATTGGAATCACATCCAGTTACAGATTTACTGAGTAGAAAGGGAGAAGCTAAAGTGACAGTACTTATATTTCATTGAAGTATAATAAGCATCCATAGTCAAGGACACAAGCTCAGTGAGAAACTGTGCATCCCATTCCATCCAGAGTACAGCAGTGAGCTTTGTTCATCTCAAACACAATGCCAAAAATAGCAGTTTAGGCATTTACTCTCCACATTTCATCTCTCTTTCCTGAATGTGTTTTTGTCTTTTTAAATAGCAATATACTCAGCAAACAATCCATCTTGATATTTTTTTACCAAAATGGATGTTAGATTTGTGATAATTACAAGAAACTCCACATTTTGAAAGTAATCAGCACTTACCTTTACTCCTTGAGATTTCTTGATTCTTTTCCTGCTGCAATTAAAAGTAGAAAAGGTATTATTTACAGAAATGTTTACCACAAAAATCATAGACATACAGATTCAAAAGAGACAGTCTAGTTCATCCTCCTTGCTGTTCCAAGATAAAATCCATCTGCGCTGCAGAAAGACTCCTATATAACTTGCTTTTAAACTCACTTAGTAATTTTCACATCTTTTTCACAATGACACAGATTAAGCACTGGACCATATTGTCTAAAGAGGCCTTGCACAGTTTCTGACACTTGACCTCTATCTTGGTGGATGCTCGTAATTCAACCAAACAAGACCCTGTACAACTTGATGTAATTTTGAAGTTAGATCTGCTTTAAGTAAATGGTTGAACTAGGTAACTGTAGAGACTACTCCCCGCCTTCATTATTTTATGATATGGAGAAAGTGTTCCAGAACCTTGTAAGCCCTGAAGCAGTGCTTCACTGACCTGAGTTTCATCCTGAGAATCTCAACTACAGATATTTTATTTTCTTTTTTCCTGACTTGCATTACACAAAATATATAAAATACATTTCATGCTTAAAGCAAAACAAATTCACCTTCTTCTTTTTCAGTTATCTTCCATTCTTGTATTTGTAGCAATTTTTAAATATGTTCTGCCTAAAATATTCCAATTCGGGATTCTATAGAACTAAGAATCTTATTTAAAATACATCAGCTCTATAACTGCATTATAATGCATAATATATACCATTTAAAAATAAAATTTCCCTTAAAAAAAAAAAAATTGACAGCAAACTTTTCACTATGATCCTCTCTGTTGTTCATTCTAACCCGCCAATCTTTTCCTATAGCATACTTACCTAGTTATTTCTCTTTTTTCGATTTTCTTTGAAATACTAATGTATTATTTTTCTGTTAAAATGTATTTAAAAATAACTTAAAATATGTTAGGAGATAACAGGAAAAAATTCCTTCTACTGAGGCAACACCACACATAAATGGACATAAAATTCCATGGTTGGAAAACAATCAGCTGTTAAAGCTTCTAAATTCCTTTTTTGAATAAGCAGAGCAAGTCATAGAATCATAGAATGGTCTGGAAGGGACCTCTGAAGGTCATCTAGTCCAGCCCCCATGCAGTAAGCAGGGATACCCTCAACTAGACCAGGCTGCTCAGAGCCTTGTCCAACCTCACCTTGAATATCTCCAGGGATGGGGCCTCAACCACATCCCTGGATAGCTTATTCCACTGTTCTACCAGCCTCAATGTAAAGAACTTCTTCCTGATATCCAAGCTAAATCTACTCTTCTCTAATTTAAACCCATTACCCCTCATCATTTCACTACAGGCCCTTCTAAACAGCTCCTCTCCAGCCTTCCTGTAGGCCCCCTTCAGGTACTGGAAAGTCACTAGGAGGTCTCTCCAGAACCTTCTCCAGACTGAATAACCCCAGCTCCTTCAGCCTGTCCTCGCAGGAGAGGTGTTCCAGACTTCTGATCATTTTTGTGGCCCTCCTCTAGACCCACTCCATCAGGTCCATGTCTTTTCTGTGTTGAGGGCTCCAGAGCTGGACGCAGTACTCCAGATGCGGTCTCACCAGAGAAGAGAATCACCTCCCTCGATCTGCTGGCCACACTTAATGTAGCCCAGGATGCAATTGGCCTTCTGGGCTGCAAGTGCACACTGTTGGCTCATGTCCAGCTTCTCATCCACCAACCTCCCCAAGTCATTTTCTACACATCTGCTTTCCAGCACCTCATCTCCCACCTTGTATTCATAGTGAGGGTTGTTCTGACCCAGGTGCAGGAACCTGCACTTAGTCTTGTTGAACTTCATGAGGTTGACCTGGGACCACCTCTCCAGCTTATCCAAGTCCTTCTGGATGACAGGCCCTCCAGCCTGTTGACAGCACCACTCAGCTTGGTGTCATCTGTGAACTTGTTGATGGTGCACTTGATCCTGCTGTCAATATAATTGATGAAAATATTAAACAGTACAGATCCCAGTACAGTCACTGATCTCCATCTAGACATTGAGCCATTGACCACCACCCTCTGGATGAGACCATTCAGCCAATTCCTTATCCAGTGAACAGTCCACCCATCAAATCCACAGTTCTCCAACTTGGCAAGTAGGATGTTGGGGGGACCATGTCAAAAGCCTTGCAGAAGTCCAGATAGATTACACCTATAGGTCGTCCCTTGTCCAC